>JBBPDI010000032.1:6855708-6897017 GCA_037974545.1 Cucumis variabilis | reverse complement strand
GGACGAACCAAGCGGAAGCTGGTGGGCATGTAACGCCCGAGATTAGGAGGGAGACATGAATGAACCGGTACCACATCGGAATGAGAGTGATCCTAAGGACATGAAAGTAATCTTAAGAAAGAATTAAAAGAATTAAAAGTTAATGCCTATACCAACAAGGTGCATCTTTCTTTTCGGTGGTTCGATCATAGGAACATCAAAGTTAAGCTTGCTTAGCTTGGAATAATTCTATGTTGGGTGACCTCCTGGGAATTCTCCTAGGATGCATGTGAGTGAGGACAAAGTTTTAAAATAAAATATCGATATAATGTTACAAACTCAATTAGATTTTTTTTTTAAAAAAATATAAACTATGTATTATGTGATGTATTTTAAATAAATTAAATTACAAATTTAGTTTTTATGATTTAGATAAAATTAGAAGTTAGTTCAGGTTAAAATTTTATTCTTAGTTTAGCTATTTATGAAAGTTTTATCATAAGACGAAAAGATCAAAAAGATCTAAATTTTAAATTTCTGACAAAAAAAAAGTTTGAATTTGAATAAATTAATAATAGTTTACTAGTATAATCTAATATTTAATGGATAATTATGTAACTTGCTATTAAGTTAAGGACTCTGATTTGGATTGATGTGACTTTTAAAATAGATAAATTAGAAAAAGTCTTCCATTGGCAAACATATTATATGACAAGATAGCTATAAAAGAAAAAAGATATTGTCACAAGATATCAGTAAACAAAATATAATTAATTAAAAAAGAGAAATTTCTATAAATAGTAAAAAAATTAACTATTTACAAGTTACACAGTTTAGTAAAAAACTTTAAATGAACTAAGAAGAAGAATTGGATAGAATTTGTTATATTTTTTTTAATAGTTTCATTTTTTTTAATGAACTTGCAGTGCCAAATTTCTTACCAAACAAAGAAAAATTCTATTTCACATAAATGAAAAGCTAGTATTCACCTACTTTTAATTCCTTATTTTCAAATTTCTGCTTTTAATATTTCTCTTTACTTACTTAATATCAACAATTCGAGATTTGAATTTGTTCGACCAAAATAATATGGGCTTCGAAAGATTAGAGGATGATACGTGGTTAAAAGACAATTTCGTTTTTCTAGAAAATCTCACGGCAAAATAATGGATAACAAAACTCAAAAATAGCAAATCTAAAAATTAATTTGATTTATAGCAAAATCGTTTGATGTAGACATTTATTGACTTTTTTCAGCCAATTTTACTCAGGAAATTCTTATATGACAGATATAGTGTATTTATGTAGGTCAAAATGATGGAATATAACCCAAAATCAAGTATACATGTGTATTTGCAAATCATGCAGTTTTGTAAAAAAATTAAATAAATCTTTATTTTCGGGATGGATCTGATTGAATCGACATCCTTAGATTTATGTCTCCAATTTATACCAGATTTCCCTATTTGTAAGTTTCAAATCAAGTAATTAACCATTTATTTAGTTGTGGTTGTTAAAATTAAAATTGTATCTTACCCCTATAATTATAATTATGATGCATTTAATGTGTATATGATTATTCTAAGAAATTTTTTTTCGCCTATAATCGTGCCACTTAATTGATTTCTCTCAACTTTTTACATTTCTAATAACAATTTATTTAACATAATAATAAATTAAATTAAAAGTGTATCTTACTCCTCTAATTATGATGCATTTAACCATTATTCTAAGAAAATTTTGATCTTTCCCCGTCATCGTGCTACTTGATTGATTTTCCTAAACTTTTCATATTTCTAATAACAATGTACTTAACATAATAATAAATTGAGATTAAAATTGTATCTTACCTCTACCATTATGATGCACTTAACGTATATATGATTATTCTAAGAAAATTTTGATCTTCTCCTATAATCATGCTACTCGATTGATTTCCCTAAAATAATGTCAAACATAATTTCAAAATTTTAGGATTATTTTGTTAATATCTTTATCTATTTTCCATAATTGTTATTTGAAAATAGATTTTAAATTTTGATTTGAAACCACCAAAATATTTAAAAATTTATAAAAATAGGTCTTGCTAATAATAATTTGAATTGAAAATTTTATTATCCCTAAAATTGTGCTAAAATTATCAACTTATGTAATTGAAAAATTTATCATCCCCTAAAATCGTGTTATTTGCTTCATATTTCTAAAATAATAGCAAACATAAATTTAATATTTTTGGATTACTTGTATTCAAAAATATTTTGTAAAAAAATTGAATATTTTATTTTTGGAAGGAATTATTTGGGAAAGAAAGAATTTTTTTTATTTAAATTAGAAATGAAAAAAGGAAAAGGAAGATATTTAAGGGAAAAGAAGAAGAATAATGATATTTATTATTATTAGTAATATTATTATTATTTTAAATATACCTCTCGATATGCGTTCTTCGTCCATCTCACTATTCATCATCTTCTTCACTCTTACCAAACCCTAGTCGTCGATGACACCTCCATCTCCGTTCAAGTGTTATCCATCCAGTTGAGATCTTCACCTTCATAGCCATCACCTCCGTTCTGTTGATGGAGAACTGAGTCGCAAGGAAACGTCTCTATCGTTACACGTCGATAGTCGCATTTATACTTCATTCGAAGTTGAGCGCCTTTGGTCCGCTTGTCTCCTTCATCACCATTGGTTCGTCGGTTCTGCCAAAACTTTCATCTGCTGTCAGTCGCCAGATTTTAGTGACATTTTGGTTGTTAGAGTTTTGTTGTAGTTTTCCTTAATTACCCCTTGTAGTTAAAATACGATTATTTTTTAGATCTTTTAGAAGAGACTAAAGAGGATAGACGACAAAAAGGGAGAATACAAGGTATGTAGTTGATGTTTGATATCGAATACAATGTACTCGAATGTAATTACATTGTGTCTGTCGTAAAAATGAAAGGGATATATTGTTGTTGTAATTTAAAAGAATAATTAAAAATAAAAATAACAATTTATATTTACAACTCTATCTATATATGACCTATAATTAAAAACTAAAAAAATATTACACTTTACATTTTTTCTTTCTGACATTAACAAAATTCCAAAGATCACTTGAATGTGCAAAAAGCATAATCGTTTTGAGAATAAAATTCCCTAAGAAGCAGATGTCAAATGAGCAAAGAAGAAAATCCCTTGAAGAAGCTCACCTTTGCACCAAACTTAAAAAAATATGTAATCGATTTGATGAAGAAGATGGTCGACAAGAAGAAAATCCTTTGATTTGCACCGAATGTATGAAGACTTTGAAGGTTTTTGAGGAGGACGAAGCTTGAATTCCAATATTTTCTACAGCTGATTTCAGACTTTGAAGATTTGAAGGGAATGAAGGGTTTTAGGATTTTTTTCGGTGGAATCTACGAAAGTGGAAGATAGAGAAGTTGGATTCATTTCGGCTTTGAAGAGTTTCAAGGGTTTCAAGATGTGAAGAGAGTGATAACGTTTGAATACCTAAACGTGCACAATTTTAATAATGATGTGTTATTTAATTACAGAATATTTGGGTTTTAGATGAACAATTGTATTTAGGACTGTTTTTGAATTAGGTAGGGACATTTGAGACATTGTTTCATTTATTTATTTTTTAGATTTTATCAGTTTTGCTATTTTAATAATTTAAAAATAATTTTGCTAATTTCGCAAGGTAAACCTTCTAATTTGTCATTCTTCTTGTCGGCCCAATTTTTTTTTGCTCGAAAAAGAAAGAGTACATGTTTTTTAGTGAAATTGTATTGAGTGGCAAATTATTTTAGGTATTTTGCAAAAATATCTTTAAAGTTTGTGATTTTTCAAATATAGCAAAAATAATCAAATCCATGTTTTTATATGTGTGAACTAGGCTTTATTTTTTGCTATTTTTACAAATAATAAAATATGTGTGCTATAGATTTAATTATTATAACTTGTTTTGTCATTTTTGTAATTGCCTCCTATTTTTTATGATATAAATCTTTAAGTATTTCGGTAATCCTTCAACAATAATAAATACTAAGGGGCCGTTTGGCCCAAGGGTTATCACTATGAGGTTAGGATTATGGTAACCCAATCCTTATTTGGGGGAAGGGTTATCATAACTCTTGTTTTAAGTTTATCATAATCCATCCATCTCTCTCTTCCTTCTCAATCCCTCTTCAACTCCCTATAACCCTACCTTTTCAATTCTCCATAGTTTTATTATTTCATTTTTGAAAATTTTACTCATTTATTTATCAAATGTCATTTGTTTTTAATTAATTTAATAATCTTAAAAAGAATATTGTTTTTTCAAATTTATTTTATTTATAAAGTTAATTTTAATTAAATATTAATTGTGATTAATTTACGCATTTAGTCCTCGTATTTAACATTTTTTAAAAAATTTATTGCTTCGTGTCTTTTATTTGTTTTTCTTCTTTTATTCGATTTTCACCTTTTCAAATATTTATTTAAAAACTAATCTATCTATATCTAAACTATTTTTGATAAATTTAAGTTAAATGGATTTGTAAAAAAATGAATTTGATTAAATTTATAAAAAATCAAAACAAAATCAAATCAGATTTAATATTAAATTAAATAACTTTTGAATCCAAATAACCTAAAAAATGTATAACAAATATTTTAAAAAGTATTTAAACTTTAAATGTATAAAAAATTTCTTTAAAAAATCAATTTAATAACGAGATTTGATATAAGATTTATTTGAATTAAATTTTAAATCTAAAATTTTTACCAAATTATGCTCAAACTTTTCTAAAATATACTTTTTTCTCTTTCTTCTTCCTTATTTTTATATCTTTCATTAATTCATTATAATTTTTTTTATCATTTTTGTTGTCCTATGGAACAACAATCCTATTCTTTAAAAAGAGACAAAAAAAAAATTGTTTAGGTAAGAAGAAAGTTGAGAATGTGTTATGTTTAAAAGGAAAAACAGTAATTTATTCGATTGTAACGATTACTTAAAAAAAGGTTGAAAATTCTATGTCGTATTTAAAGAAATTAATACAAATTGTTTTAGGAAAATTAGGATAATTTGGTAATTAAATATATGAAATTTTTGTATTAGAGTTAGAATATACAAATTAAAAAAAAGTATAAAAAATAAATTTCATAACACTACCTACATATCCCTTCTTCCAAACACATCTCATTATAATCACCCCATAACCCTTCTTCGCTTATTGGGGTGCGTGACATAGTAAAAAATTGGGAATGTAATGAAATGTAACGATTACTCAAATAATGTTGATTATGGATGTTATCGTTAGAGAAATTAAGTCAATTTGTTTCAGACAACTTAGGACAATTAGGTAAATAAAAAATATACACTTTATGTATTGGACTTATAATATGAATTTCATAAATAAGAATAAGAATAAGAATAAGAATAAAAAAAAAACTCTCACAACACTATCCAAATAACCCTTTGTTGAATAAGAAATTTTGAGACCAATCACAAATTGCGACCTCATTTATTAAATTAACGATGAAAAGTGCAAATAATTAAATTTGGGACTAATTAAAATTAACATGTGTCCCAGATTAAAAATTAAAAACATAAATTCGCCAATTCTGATAATGCCACTTGTTTTCATCCTAACCATTTGATTAAGTTAATTATTTTGGTTCAATTAAATATTATTTACGTAGGTTAGGTTTAATTAAGCCCCAAAAAATAAATTTAATTAAGCCCAAAGACTAAATATAACCCAACTCTATAGGGTTAAGCCCATGAGTCTGGTCCATGAACCAATCAAACTCAAGCCCATAAAGTCCACTAGAGAACTCTATAAATAGAGGAGTTCTCCTCATTTGTGAAGGGTGGAAAATTTTTGACTCCAGAAGGCCTAGAGATATTTCTCCCAAGAACTAGAAGACTACCTAACTCCTGAAGTCGACCACCCTCAAAGATTGAAGCTCCTTGGAAGATACAAGTTTTCTTCCAAGACTCCAACTTCAAGAACATCACGTGCTTCGCTTCCTCTAAATCAAGCAGAGACATTCAACTAACTTGAAGAACATCATGTGCTCCGCTTCTCCAAATCAAGTGTAGACATTCAACAAACTTCAAGAACATCACGTGCTCCTCTCCTTCAAATCAAGCGTAGACATTCAACAAACTTCAAGAACATCACATGCTCCGCTTCCTCCAAATCAAGCAGAGACATTCAACCAACTTGAAGAACATCACGTGCTCCGCTTCTCCAAATCAAGCGTAGACATTCAACAAACTTCAAGAACATCACGTGCTCCGCTTCCTCCAAATCAAGCAGAGACATTCAACCAACTTAAAGAACATCACAGCTCTGCTTCTCCAAATCAAGCGCAGACATTCAACAAACTTCAAGAACATCACGGCTCCGCTTCCACTAAATCAAGTGCGAGCATCCAGTCGAGAGAGAATTAGAGTATCAAATTCTAGAGATCGAACCACATCGCATCAAATCAACAAAAATACAACATCAACTCAAGTTCAACTCCACGAATTAAATTTCTTCGGAAATCTCGTGGGAACACCCTTCCCTCAAACACATCTTATCATAACACTATCATAACTCTACCCACATAACTCTTCTCCCAAACACCTCTTATTATAAAACTAATTTTATCATAACCCTAACTCTTCCATAACTCAATCTTTTTCCTAAACTACCCTTAAATTCTTAATCATCTAAAATTTGATATATTTACTAAGTTATTTTGTTCTTTTTGTTAAAAATTACATCACTACCAATAAGGTTAGAGGTGTTCATGGATCGAATATATTGAATATATTTTTTAGACATAACTAAATAATTATTTGTGTTTCAGGTTTCTACGACTCAAGCAACTCCTTATTTATATAATGAACCCAAGCTAAAATAAAAAAATATCCATCAAAACTTCGAAATTCCTTAGAAGTTATTAAAATATCAAAATTGATTTTATCATGGGATAACCACGTATATAACGAAATAAACATAGATATGAATATGGAATAAAATTAGAGAAAATGAAAGAAGAGAGAGAATTGATAGGAGACAAGAAATAAAGATATGTATGGCCATTCCATTTTATTTTTTATATATTTTGTAGGAGTGTAAACGTGTTGGGTTCGGTTTGGTTCGGTTGGGAGACATTTTTAACTCAATTTATATTTTTGGGTTCGTTGGGTTGACAACCGAAATAACCCAAATTAATTTTCCAATCAGACTCAATCTGTGAAATACAGGTAGGGTTGTTGAGTTTATTGTTTTTTTTTTCATTCTTACTATTTTTAAGGTTTAAAAATGTTGTGCTTGTTCAACATTTATAAATTTAAATTTTCACATCCATAAATTCAAACTAATTTTCTACAAACCAAAAAGAAAAAGAAAAAATATAATGAATATACAATAAACAAACATCCACAAATTTGATAATTAAAAGAACTAGGAAAAAATATAGTGTAAAGCATACAATAAACAAGCATTCATCTTCTTCTCGTGCTAAGTCTGACCACAATAAGTTATACTTAAATCTTTTCTAATCAAGATGTTGTTATGCTATCAGATTTTTGCACCATACAATCGTTTAACTTTCTATACTATCACGATCGATATCCTACAACCTCCTACACGATTATTTAGCTTTCTATACGATCATTCAACCTCTTATACGATAGTTTAGCTTTCTAAACGATTGTTTACTCTCTTACACAATCGTTTAGCTTTCAACCTTCAAATAATTGTTTATTTTTTACACGATTGGCTAACTTCCATACGATCGTTTACCCTACAACTTCCTAAACGAACGTTTAGATTTCTATACAATCGTTCATTTATCCTCTTATGCTATTGTTTAGGCTTTCGACCTTCGAACGATTGGCTAACTTTTCATTCGATTGTTTGAAATTACTAACTTTACTTTTATTAAATAAATAATAAAACGTATATAGTATACATATAAATACATACATACATACATACATGTATGTATATTTTAATCCTCAGCTCATCTCAATCCCATATTTTAAACTAATCCAACCCGACTCATATTATATAGGTTGGGTAGTTTGGGTTATTCGAATTAAGATTTATATCACTAATATTTTGTATATTGTTAAGTATATAAAGCTAAAACATTCCAACTTTAGTTTTTTATATGCTCAGGAAGTACTGCTTTAGATTCTATGAAGTTGTAATGTTGCCCGTTAGCGCAAAGCATATTTTCATGAGAAAAAGCCAAAAACAAAGGTCCATGTGACCTTTTTTATCCGTCCTCTTTAGAGTCCTTCAGACGTCCTCAGTCTTATTCAACTCATTCCATTTCATTTCTAGAAATAAGGGTCAAGATGACATTCTTTATTTAGAATTTCTCTCAAGAATATCCTTATCTTATGGCGCCTAGTCCTCTCCTCTTTTCAAATAAAATGAGCCTCTCTCTCATCACGCCTCTCCCTCTATTTACTATCGTTGGCGAGTGCAATATTCTTTGCGTCTCTCCACCCCGTGGGAGTCTGAAATATTCTTTGAACCTCTTTCAGCGCAAAGCATATTGCGAGATTCTTTATATATTAATTCCCCATATTAAGCAAAATGAAGGAATAGTAGCTAAACGGTATTTCGAGTATATTAGCTTCCAATCCATTCCTTTTGGTATAATTACATTCAGCTTGTTATTCATTCATTAAACATATCAAGCAAAATGAAGGAATAGTAGCTAAATGGTATTTCGAGTATATTAGCTTCCAATCAATTCCTTTTGATATAATTACATTCAGCTTTTTATTCATTCATTAAACGTATCAAAATTTGCCTTTTCCTTTAGGGTTGTTTTCAAACATAGAAAAAGAAAAAGAAACTATTTAAAAAAAATTACTAAAAGACAATAAATTTGGTCGATTTTTTTAATTTTGAAAATTTCCTATTCTTCTTTTATCTCACATTGTCATAATTTTGTTATAAAAAAAAATCACTTCCAGAGCTAAACATAGGTAGATTTTGAGGGTTGCAGTTTGACAATAATAATTTATATCTAATTTGAACAACTAAAAGTAACGAATCAGTATTTATTTTTAATTTTTACATAATACATATACCTTATGCGATTTGTTACATATATACTACTTCATATATTTGATAATACATATATCATTTTATTAGCATATACATCTGTATATATACAATAAGACGTACTTAGCGACAGATATAAATTCATTGTTTTCTTTGGTATGACCAAAATTGTTGTATATTTCGATAGGCAATCATCGACAATGACAAGTACCTGATGATGATTCATTCATTGGCAGCCTTCCACCGAATGTAAAACGTTATGTTGGTTGATCAAAGAAGAATTCCTTCTAAAATGGAGTTCAAGAGACGTGTTAAATGGTTGTGGACGTGTTGGGCATAACAGAAAGCATTGCAAGCTTTCCTTATCAAATTAGTTTTTTCTATTTTTTATTAAATTTTTATTATGTTGTTTCAAACTTTTATTTGGTGTATTCATAAATCAGTTTTAATTAAATTAATTTATTTTCAAAATTTTCCATTATTTTCCATCTACTGTACTAATCAAATTTGCTTAATTTACTAATGACATATATTACATATATTCATCATAAAGTTCTATCAACCATGTTCTTGTAAACAATTTATCATAAACCTTTAGTTTTAAAATATACATCATATTATTACAGATACTTAAGATTCTCAAATATTTTACATATACTCATCATCAATAAAGAAACACCTTACAACACTAAATATTACATATACCTCTACATCATCAATAATTATCGGATCATCTTCATTTTATTTGATTTTCCTAGTCCTTAATCCAAGACTTTTCACTTCTACGAACCATTTTCTTTTTTGGTTTTTTTTCCAAACATAGAAAAAGAAAAACAAATTATTTAAACCAAAAAAACTACTAAAAGACAAAATTCATTACACTTGATTTTTTTTTATAAAATGTACATATTTTATCAAATTTTCTAGTTTTGAAAATTTCTCATTCTTCTTTTATCTCACATTGTCATAATTTTGTTATAAAAAAATCACTTCCAGAGCTCTACATAGGTAGGTTTCAGGGTTGTAGTTTGAAAATAATTTATACCTAATTTGATCAAATAAGAGTAAAATAAAAGGGTTGTAGTTTGATAATAATTTATACCTAATCTGATCAAATAAAAGTAAAATAAACTAGAAACAAATTAAACTAGTTAAAATTTTATTTATATCCCTATTTTTTTTTTTTTACCACGATACTTTTAAACTTTCAAAAGTTTAAAAAATACGGTTAAACAGTGAAAAAAATTTGAAAATACTTTTATTTTTAAATAAAACTCTTAAAAAATACTCTTAAACTTCTAAAATTTGAAAATACAAATAAATTTAAAAGGTTCATAAATATATAATTCCAATATATGAACCTTTAGCTCCTCATTGCAAAATTAATTTTAGTTTAAAAAATGTTGAAAATGCTCTTACGATTAATATGATGATCAATATTATTGGTTAAAGAATTTGTGAAAGAAAATTATAAATATTATTTTATTCTCAATTGCATTCCCTCATTGATTGTGTTAAATTTGATAGAATGGAGTATGAATCACCTTGGTTTTTTCAATGTGGGACTCTCAACTTTTCTAACATGCCCCTTCAAGATGGTGCCTCTTTGGGTTCATCTATCATGGACCGAATATCCGATTGGGTTTACTGGGCTCTGATACCATACTGAACAAAGAATAGAAAAAACTTTCACTCAATTTATTTATGAACAAGCAAAAGAATTTATAGAAATTTGTACATGGGTGGTTGATAACAAGATGTGATAGAAAGAAAACAACTTCAACGAGATGAAGGAAGAAGATGGGTAACTAACTCTTAACAAACATTATTAACAATCATAGTTTTAATACTCTCCCTTAAGATGGAGAAAAATATATCTCTTACTTCTATCTTACACATGTGAAGAGACAAGGTTGTGGCATTGAGAGGTTTAGTGAGAGCATCAGCAAGTTGATGAGCAGAGTGAACAGAAGGCAACTTGATGGATTCATCAATGACCCTATCTCAAACAAAGTGGCAGTTAAGCTCTTTGTGTTTAGTCCTCTCATGAAACATAGGATTATTAGCTGCAAAGGTTTTTAAGGACAAGTCATGTGGTTTGGACAAGAAGATTCCTTGACCAAGTGAGCCTTTGATGTATCTCAAGAGATGATTTACTGCATCCATATGTGTCTTGTTTGGTTTTGCTATGAACTGACTAATTTTATGAATAGACATGATGAATAGCCTTGAAATGGTTAAGTACAAAGGCTTCCCAACTAATCTTCTATAAGCATTTGGATCTTGAAGAAGGTCTTTTCTGAACTCTTCAATTTGACAATGGGATCCATGAGTACTGAAGCTGGTTTGGCACCAAGTAAGCCAACTTCTTCCAATAAACGTAAGGCATAATGTCTTTGTGCCAAGAAAATGCCAGTTGAAGATCAGGCTAGTTCAAGGCCAAGAAAAAATTTAACAGATCCCAAGACTTTATGTAAGAATTTATGATTGAGCACAACTTATAGACTACAAATAAGATCAACATTTGCTCTTGTGATTATAATATCATCAACATAAACGAGTAGAGCAAGGAAGCTGTTACCTCGCCCTTTTATAAAGAGTGAGTAATCTGCTCTTGACTATTGAAAACCTGTTTAGATAAGAAACTGAGAGAACTTGACAAACCATTGGCGAGAAGCTTACTTAAGACCATATCTGGACTTGTGGATCCGTAGTTTGAAGACCATTTTCTCCCTCTGAATGGTGAGATTCGGTTTATAACCAAGAGGTAAATCCATGTACGCTTCTTCAAACAAGTCTTCATGAAGAAAGGCATTATTCACATCTAGTTGAATTAGTTGCCAGTTCTTTTATACAGCTAGAGTCATTAAGGTCTTGACAGTAACTATCTTGGCTATAGGTGAGAAAGTTTCAAAATAATCTAGACCTTCTTGCTATTTAAATCCTTTTGCAACAAGTCTTGCTTAATAACGTTCAATAATGCCATCAGCTTTGTGTTTAATTTTCTTTTCTTTGTCTGCTTGTGAAGTTACTCTTATTGAGTTTCGACTTGTTGATGGAGGGGCATCTATAAGAAGAAGTTTAGCTCGTGCTTGAGAAAAGTTCTTATTGAGTCTCATAAGAAAATCTATGAGGTATTCCATTTGAAGAAAATCTGCCATTACATATTTAATTCATGAGAGTCCAATGGTTTTGATCGAAAGAGGTGTGGGTAGAGGTATGAAATTGATTAGAATTGGAATTTTCTTGGTTTTTTGGTGAGGTATGTGAGGTATTGATGGTCGGAGTCGTCATCATGATAACATATTAAATTTGATTGTATGGAGTTCCATCTTAAAACCAATTAGCAATGAGTGGAGTAGGCCATTTATCTTATATGGAGTATGAGTCCCCTTGGTTTTTCCAATGTGGGACTCTTAACTTCTCCAACAGATTGTTTTTTAACGTAGAAGCTCCCTTTTATACTCATTGTTTGATCAACGATTTTAGGCCCTTAGGACACCCAAGTATTACAAGGGGAGATGAGATAGGCAATTATGGATATGTCTATATTCCACACGTGCGCTTTGTCGTCGATCGATTGAGGAGAGATAAAGATATATTTTTTTTTACTACAATTTTTTTAAAAATTTCCTAAATGTTATTAACGTTAATTTTTATTAACTAAAATCTTAAAACATTTTTTGTATTAATATTATTATCGCTTTGGTAATTTATTGACCCACGATTTTCTCCCTATTACTGCCCCACTACTATATATACATCTCAGTTTTCTCGATTTAGAGATATAACAAAAATCAATCTTTCTCTCTTTCACATACTCTCTGTAATAGTTCTAAAAAAATATTGTGTTTTTCTTTGAGTGTCGCGTTGGGTGCCAGTTGATTTTCATGCAAGATCAATTAAGGATTAGAGGTTGTTTTATCCTGAGGATGATGGGGCAATTATCTGTTTGCACATTCTCGAGCAGAGCTGTAAAATGTCTTAAAGAGAGCGTATTCCACAACTCATCTTTACGTGTATATTGTTTCTGTTTTGCACCGGCAGTTCTGATACTATTCTTTTATTGTTTATTGTTGCTGTCTGATTCTTATTATTTTCTGTTGTTGTTCTTATTATTGTTATTTGTTGTTGCTATGATTTTAAGACCAACGTGAATTATAGATTGACGACAAACTACTTTAACAGTTTTAAGACGATTGAATTTGCTGCGATGGTCGAACAATTTCAATCTAATCTGATGCCTTTTGATCTCAACCGTCCATTTCGATTTGAAGGAGCAAATATCAAAAGGTGGAAACAAAAAAATGTTATTTTTTTCTCACATTGAAGAAGGTGGCTATCGCATGTACCACTGAGAAGCTGAAAAGTTCTAGAAACAGATCTTACGAAAGAAAAAATGAAGGAACTCACCGCTTGGACAAAAACTGATTTTATCTGTAAGAATTTAATTCTTAATGGACTTACTGATGTGTTATATGACTATTATAGTATGTTGTCAATTGTGAAAGAGGTCTGGGATGCATTACAAAATAAATATGACATGGAGGAAGTGGGGTAAAAAAAGAAGCAGTGAGCCGATACCTACGGTACCAAATGATCGATGATAGATCCATGGAGGCTCAATCGCATGAGATCCAAAAAATAGCATACACCATTTTCAATGAAGGTATGATGCTAGACAACCAATTTCAAGTTACGGTTATTATTGATAAATTACCTCCTCTGTGGAAGGATTTCAAGAATGCTCTAAGGCACAAAACCAAGGAGTTCTTGCTGGAAAGTCTTATCACGAGACTAAGGATAAAGGAGGCAAGAAAGCATGATCAAAAGGAAGAAGTGAACGTGATTTCCAGAAAGAAGCCTCTAGTGCAGTTCTGAAACTTGATCTGAAGTCCAAAGGAAATAAGATGAAATGTGGATCCAACAAACAGAATAATCGTCAGTCCAAAAGTACAATACAAATTGTTTGTTATATTTGTAATAAGCCTGGACACTTAGCTAGGAATTGTAGAAATAGGAATCGTCCTGCTACGTAGGCGAACCTAGTAAAAGATGAATTTGTACCAATGGTTTCTGAAATTAATGTTATTGCGGGGTCTTAAGGTTGGTGGCTAGACACTGGTGCATCTCGCCATGTTTGTTATGACCTTAGTCTGTTTAGAAAATATAATAAAGTTGAGGATTGGAATATCCTTCTGAGAGATCAGTACACAACCAAGGTGGTTGGTATCGAAGAAGGAGAACTAAAATTCACATTTGGCAAGACGCTTATGCTAAAGGAAGTTCTGCATACCTCATAAATTCGAAAGAATTTGGTCTTTGGATATCTCCTCAACAAGGCTGGCTTCACTCAAACTGTAACACCCTGAAATCTTAAGTTAATATTTTTCTTTCTTACTTTTAATTATATCAAATCGTCTTTGTTATGGATTTTAAGTTTTAGGGGTGTTATTATATCTTAAAATTGTTGGAAAAGAGTGTGGAATAAGAATTTAAGATATATATAAGAAATACTAATAATTATTAATATAATTTTAATTATTATTATTATTATTATATTTATTAAGTTTAAAAAAAAGAAAAAGAAATTCAATTTCTTTCTCTTCCTCTTCCTCGCGCACGGAGAACCCCCCCTCCCAACATTTTCTTCTTCCCTCTTCTGCCCTACCGCCACACCATCTCCCCTCTTCTTGCTGTCATCAGACGATGTCCCGACCAGACGAGACCTGGCCATCGTCGTCCGTGCGTTCCCGTTGTCCAGATCCGACCACCCATCTCTAGTCGCGTTCATCCCTCTAACACAAAGCATGTCGTGTCCGTATCTGCCGTGAACCGTCACCATCCCACCTTCCTCCATCCGTTCAGGTGTTGCCGATCGATGACGAAGTTTCCATTTGTCACCTTCAGGTAGTCGCACCGCCTGAAGATTCACCGTGACCTCTACCGCATCTCATCTCCGTCGTGCCTTCATTGGGTTTCATCCGCACTGGTCTAAGCTGTGCTATCACAATCTGGTCTGCTCGGTGCCGCCGCCATTGTACCCAAACTCCTCTTTTCCAAAACAAGATGCTAGATCTATCTTGCACCGTGTTTTTTGTTAGGTTCATTCACTACTGCCTTTTACGCGATGAGTTACATTTGGGTCTTAACAATAGAAAATTGTCATGAGTTAAGGACCTATGGTGTATATTTTCCTTAGGAATGTAATGTGGGACTAATTGATTGGTCCTATGTTTGTTATTGAAGGCGTGCCTATGGTCGATATTCGAATTTTGGAGTGCGACAGGTTGGTTGGAACTAAAATCAACCTTTTATGTTTAACTTTTCAGGCAAAGATAACAAAGGAGACAGACCGGTGAGAGACAAGAAGGAGACGTGACTGCCATAGAGAATGTCGTTCAAAATGTTTTCGCCTATGATTTGTTGTTTTCTTTAGGACATGAGATTGTTTAGAAAATTTTTGTGATTTAACAGAGTTATGAATTTTTTTTGTTTTGCAAACTATTCTTCTAAAATTTTTGGTTAATTGAAATAGGGCCCGAATAAAGGTTTTTCTTTGATGTTATTTGACTTTGATGGATTTATAAAGACTCATGTTTAAAAGAAATGTTTTTCTATTAACGTAATGACCACAATTTAGTCCCAAAAGTGGGGTCGTTACACAAACCATAGGATCAAACTTGTTTACCTTAACAAAAAATAATGTATTTGTGGGAAAGGGTTCCGCTATAGATGTCATGTTCAAATTGAATTTGGAAATTAATAAGAATTTATCTTCTGCTTACATGTTGTCTTCTTTTAATGTGCGGCATGCTAGACTTTGTCATGTTAATAAAAGACTAATTAACAACATGAGTAGATTAAATCTTATACCAAAGTTATCTATGCATGAGTTTGAGAAATGTGAATGTTGTAGTAAGCTAAAATAACAAAAACCTCACATAAGTTTGAAAGTAGAGTAACAGAGCCTTTAGATTTAATTCATTCTGACTTATGTGAATTTGATTACACATTAACTAGGAACAGCAAAAGGTATGTAATAACCTTTATAGATGACTCTTCTGACTACACTTTTATTTATCTGCTTAAAAATAAAAGTGATGCCTTTAACAAGTTCAAGGTGTATGTAACTGAAATAGAGAATCAATTTAACAAAATTAAGAGACTTTGTAGTGATAGAGGAACTAAATATGATTTTGTTGCCTTCAATGAGTTTTATAACTCAAAAGGAATAATACACAAAACTATTGCACCTTACTCAAAGGAAGAATAGAACTCTAACTCAATTAGTAGTTTACTATCTTACTTGAATCAGGAGCAGAACCGTCTTGGTGGGGTGAAATAATTAAAATTGTTAATTATGTCCTTAATAGAAATCCTTAATCAAACAGTAAAACTTCACCATACAACGTCCTTAAGAATAAAACACCAAACTTGTCTTATTTTAAAACTTGGGACTGATTCAAAGAGAAGAAAATTAGCCATAGAGCCTATGAATGTGTTTTCATAGGATACACTGAAAACATTAAAGCGTATAGGTTCTATGACTTTGAAAACAAAATAATCATAGAATCAAATAACGTAGATTTTTTCGAGGATATATTTCTTTTTAAATTTATAAATAGTGGGGGCTTATATAGTCAAACTAGTGGGAGCTCAAGTTCAAGTATTCTATCTTTAATTAGGATCCAAACACAAGAAAAGGAAGTAGATCTTGAACCTAGAAGAAGCAAGAGAGCTAGAACCATAAAAGACTTTGGAGAAGACTTCGAAATGTATAACGTAGAAGATCCGAAAGATCTAACAGAAGCCTTATCCTCTGTAGATGCCAACTTATGGCAAGAAGCTATTGGTGAAAAATAGACTCTCTTGAATTCAATAGAACTTGTGTAACGCCCGCAGCTGTCCACTAGCTGGTGACATTACCCTTTAACCATACTTTTTTTTTTCAAGAGGAGTAAATATTAAAACTTAGTCAAACATTTTTTTTTCTTTAGAAATTAGCTAAAGAAATAATAAAATATCCATAAATGAAAAGCGAAACAATAATAATTCAATTGTCATATGACAAGTCAAAATACTAGTTTGGGCCCAAAAACAAATAGAAATACTTAAAAATAATTAAATTTGAGTTTGAAACGACTTCTGAAAACATACTACTGAAATTTAAATACGGAAAAGAACTGAAACTGTTTCCTATGGTGAACCACAGTCACTTCTGATCATTCGCCAGCTTACCCTTGCCTTTACCCTTACCTGGGAGAAATAAAACATTAAGAGAGTGAGTACAATTTATACCCAGTAAGAGACCCACTATTTATCTCACTGTGTCTGTTAGCCTCTCGTTAGAGTCCTGCAATACAGTACCACATTCTATTGTGCTCTCAAACGCACACTATCCATAGGTCCCATTGAGACACATCTGGGCTCTCGGTGATTCCAAAGGAACCACCCTAAAGGAGAGTTGGGCTGTAAGTGATCCCGTTGAATGACATCTTAAACTAGCCACACAGGCATACATAGATGGTAACTCTAAGGGCACCCATGTGGTACGACTCTAACAGACAAGCACAACAGAACACTATAGCCTATACATGCTCAACATAACATCACATTTTAGCTCAGTCAGACATAACTCAAAAGTAACATATTCAATCATATCCTGTAACAGTGATATTTCATCTCAATCATAAAATGGCTATCTCAAACAGTCATGTCGTGTCTATCTTAGTTGCATCACTGAACAATACAGATTGTACAAACAGCATCAAAATGATTAACATAGGGAAATCTCTTACTTGGAGTGTTGCTAAAAATATGACAATTCACTGGTCAGTCAGGTTCTTCCAATACTCAATCCTAACCATAAACAAAATTAAAATCAATAATTTTGTTAACTATCACCCTACTGTATAATTAGCAACCAAGCTTCTACTAACTTACCCCAAGATTAAGGTTAAACCCCACACAACTTTAATTGGAAAAGTTCACTGCTTCAGTTCCTCAATTAATCTTGAACCTTCAGCAAACATGCACCCTCTTAAATCCATAACTTAACTTATTTGAGACAAAAAGGAAGTAATTGGGTGTCAAAAACCCAATCAATGTTACCAAGAGAAGAACCCACATACAATGGCTCACAAACAGAGGCGGCTTAGGCGTGCGGCTCCTGAAGAGGACTCAGCTCGATGCACGGCTCATGGAGAGGACTCGACTTACGCGGCACGACTTGCTCGGCGAAGATGGAAATTGCCGAAAGCGCTGTCGATGAGGAACGACGGTGACACGCGAACGAACTGAGGCACAACATGGACGGAAATGCTCAACGAATGTCTTGGTAAGGTAAACCGGCTTCAACAAAGAAAGACGCATGACTTAACAAGATCCAACAGAGATGTCGGACAGAGACCAACAGAAAGAACGAGCTTCGTCAGACGGGTCGTCGTAGTGGCATTTGCGGCCGATGAAGGTGAACAGTGACGAGGCGGCTTAGGGTTGAAGGGGAAGATGAATAGTGTTGGTTGGCACGCATCACGAGTGGCTTTAAATAAATACAATAATAATAATAATAATAATAATATTATTTACTTTTCCCAAAATACTCATCTTATTCCTTTTTTTTTCCTTTTTCTCTTCCTATTCCAATTAATGTCCTCTCTCTCTTCATTAACTACCTATTCCATCACCTTTAATTTTCTTTCTCTTTCTTCTCAATAAAAAAAAACATAATATATTTCTCTTAATAACCAATATTATATCATGGTATAAATGTCCTCATATTTCCATACTTTATATAAACACATAACAATGCTTACTCATAGCACTTCTAACTTTACACATTTAGATTCACCAACACACCAAATTTGAAATTTGAAAGTTTAATAATGAAATTCCAAATTTCAAAATTCATCACCTAACATTCCAAAGTCATACAATTTCACACATAACACCCAAAATCCAAAATAACAAAAATAAATAAATAAATAAAAACAAAAATTAACTTGATAGTTTGGGGTGTTACAACGTTTCCTCCTTTGGAAGCTTTCGTCCTCAAAAGCTTTAATCCTCGAAAAGCTTGGGATAATGTGCTCTCATGTCATCCTCTCTCTCCCAAGTTGCTTCCTCTGCCTCGTGGTTTTGCCACAACACCTTGACCAATGCAATTCCCCTATTACGAAGCAGCTTGACTTTCTTAGCCAAAATCTCAACTGGTTGCTCCTCGTAGCTCAAGTTCTCGTTAATTTGTAATGGTTCATAGTCGACAATATGGGTAGGGTTGCATATACTTCCTCAACATAGAGACATGGAACACATCATGAACTGCAGATAATGACGGAGGTAAAGCCAAACGATAGGCTACGAGGCCAATCCTCTCAAGAATCTCAAATGGCCCTACAAAACGTGGACTCAACTTTCCCTTCTTCTCGAATCTCACAACACCCTTCATGGGTGCTACCTTCAGGAAGACCATGTCTCCTACTTCAAACTCAAGATTCCTACGTCATTCATTCGTATAACTCCTATGTCTGCTATGTGTTGTCAACATACAAGCTCTAATCTTCTATATGGCTTCGTTGGTGGTCTGAACTAGCTCAAGGTCTACATCCTCTACTCACCAACCTCACCCCAACAAACAGAGGATCTATAACTCTTACCATATAGAGCTTCAAATGGCGCCATGCCAATAGTAACCTGGTAGCTGTTATTATAGGCGAACTCCATCAAGTGCAAGTGAGAGTCCCAACTCCCTGAGAATTCTCAGGCTCGTGTTGGTTTGTGGGGATAACTTTCTCTCTAATAAGCCTTTAAGGATAGTAAGGATGATGTCGCTAGGTTGCAGGAGATGCAAGGGAATGTCGGAGATCCAAATTTCAGATCCTGGTTCGAATCCTGGGCCTGGGGTGTTACAACTTGACACCTAATTGACTTACTCCCTGGCTGCAAAGCAATAGGCTGCAAATGGGTTTTAAGGAAGAAACTCAAACATGATGATGAGTAGATAAGTACAAAGCTAGATTAGTAGCAAAAGGATTTAAGCAGAGGGAAAACATAGATTTCTTTGATACTTTTTTCCCGATCACTAAAATAACCTTATTTAGAGTGTTGATATCTATAACTATCCTAAACAATCTCTTAATCCATCAAATGGATATCAAAACTGCTTTTCTAAATGGTGATTTAGAAGAAGAGATTTATTTGGAACAACCTGAAGGTTTCATAGTTCACGATCAAGAATCCAAATTTTGTAAATTAGATAAATCCCTCTATGACCTAAAACAAGCTCCTAAGCAATGACACAAAATTTTTGACAACTTAATCATGTTCAAAGGATTCAAAGTAAATGAGAGTGAAAAATGTATCCACTATAAGACTGAAGATAGATTATGTACTATCTTATGCTTATACATAGATGACATGTTAATCTTTAGATCAAACTTACACGTCATAAATGATGTAAAATCTATAGTAGAAACTTTGACATGATAGACTTAGGAGAAACTTATGTAATCATAGGTATCAAGATTACAAGAACAGAAAATGAAATTTTCTTAGATCAATCTCATTAAATAGAAAAGATTCTAAACAAGTACAATTACTTCGATAGTAAACCAACTTGCACACCTTATGACTCTAATGTTAAATTATTCAAAAATATTGGTGGCAGTGTTAACCAATCCATGTCTGCTAGTATCATAGGTAGTTTGAGGTATGTCGTTGATTGCACTAGACCATACATAGCTTATGTTATAGGATATTAATATGTAGGTTTACCAGCAAACCTATTCTAGAACATAGGAATGCTACAGAACAAGTAATGAGATATCTTAAAAAGACACAATATCTAGGATTACATTATCAAAAGTTTTTCGATGTACTTGTAGGTTACAACAATGCTGATTGGAACTCCCTCTTAGATGACTCAAAGGCTACAAGTGGCTATATTTTTAATATAGCAAGAGGAGTTGTTGCTTGGAAATTCAAGAAACAAACAATTTTAGCCCAGTCAAAGATGGCATTAGCTACTGCTAGTGAAGAAGCAAGTTGGCTTCGAAGCTTGCTATCAGAGATTTCAGCCTGGGAAAGATTTGTATCAACCATACTAATCCATTGTGATAATACTGTAGGTAAGAGACGATAGATATGTCGCAAGCATAGTACCATTAGAGAATTTCTCACTATTGATGCAGTCATAGTGGATTATGTACGGTCTGATGACAATTTGGCTGATCATTTGACGAAAGGACTAGCAAAAGAGAAAGTTTTTAAAACCTCAGATAGAATGAGACTCAAGCCTATTGAAAATTAAATTACTATGAGGTAAACCCAACTTGCATGACTAGAGATTCCAAGAAACAAGTTCAGTGGATAATAACTTATTGCAAGTAATATAACGAGAATCATGCTAAATCAGGAGTTCCATTCTTACGATTCAGTGATCATCATGACATCTTGAAGCGTATGATAAGGCTGGACTTTGTTCTTAATGAAATCTATATTTGATATCAAGTAGAGTACCTAGATAGAGGAGTACTCTTGATAGATTCACCTTTGTGAATATGGAAGTGAGGGTCGCTTCCTAAGGAATTCTGGACAGATTCCTAGAGGATTTACTAAACTAGGATATACGTGCAAGGGCATAAAGCACAGGAATTTTTAGAACTTACTTGAATAATGTTGAGTGTACAATAACGTTAGAAGTAAAGTTCAAAACTACAAGTTACTTTACAATACTCTAAACTATTGTTACTACGTAAAGGTTCACGTCATCAAATACCTTTGCTTAAGCATAACACTATAAAGACAGCACTACTCGATGAAAATGTTTTTAAAAATTTCAAGTGGAAGATTGATAGTAAAAAATTTTCAAGTGGAGGATTATTGGTTGAAAATTTTGTGAAAGGAAATTATAATATTATTTTATTCTCAATTGCATTCCCACATTGATTATTTTTTAATGTGGAAGCTCCCTTTTATACTCATTGTTTGATCACTGGGTTTTGGGCCCTTAAGGAACCCAAGTTTTGGAAGGAGGAACGAGATAGACAATTGTAGATATGTCTATATCTCCATGTGCGGTTGGTCAGTCGTGGCGAGGAGAGGAGAGATAATATATATATCTATTATATTCTTTTTACTAAAATTTTCTTTGAATTTCCTAAACGTTAATTTTTATTAACTAAAATCTTAAAGTGTTTTTGGTATTAATATTATTACCGTTTTGGTAATTTATTGACTCACAGTTTTCTCCCCATTACTGCCCCAACGTTTTGTGACTGTTGGTCACCCCACACAAATTACTATATATACGTCCCAGTTTTCTCTCTTTAGAGATATAACAAAAATCAATCTTTCTCCTTCACATACTCTCTTTAATAGTTCTCGAGCAATATCGTGTTTGTCTTTGAGTGTTGCGTTAAGTGCCAGTTGATTTTCGTGCAAGATCAATTATCTGTTTGCACATTCTCGAGCAGAGTCGTGAAACGTCTTAAAAAGAGCGTGTTCCTTGACTTAGCCATACGTTCATATTGTTTCTGTCTTGCAGCCATAGTTCCGATATTGTTCTTTTTATGTTCGTTGCTGCTATTTTGATTCTTATTATTTGCTGGTGTTATTCTTATTATTGTTGTTTTCCGTTGCTGTGATTTTAAGACCAATGTGAATTGTAGATCGACAACAAACTACTTCAACAAATATGTTTAAGGTTATCTTATGTTAAGAAACAACTAATTTTAAAGCAAACTCTCTCTTTATATATATATCCTTCATTTTTTTTATATAAATTCTCTCATTTGACTTTTGATTTTTCTATTCTTACCTTACACCAATTTTCTAAAAAATTTAATTTAAGATATAAAATCTCACAAAAGTTCAATAAGATCAAAATCTTCCTAAAACATACAAAGACGATAAATAGTCAAATAAGTAAATGTATTTGGGCTATCAGAGACACGTAACGACTAATGAACAAACTCTGTTAAAAACATTTAATTTTAAGTCAATAAATTACTTGGTACTTCCTTTATCGTGTACCTTAATTATATCGTGTAGTTGCACTTATTTATTTTACATAAAAAAATGTTAAACAATCTATAGTATATATAAAAGTTTGGATGTGGAGAAATTTCTTTCTTTCATTTTTGACATTTCTTTAGAAGTAGCTTCTATAATTAGGTAGATGGCAATGTTGTCCTTTCCTATTTTTATGCTAATTAAAAAAAAGAAATATTTTATGAATTGATTAGGTTAATTGTAACTTATGAATAACTAATAGCTTAATAAAATCAAAAAACTTTTTAACTTCTAATAGCTTAAGAAAATTAAAAGTTGTAAGTAATGAAGTTAAAGACTTAAAAAAGTTCCTCTTATGAATAGAAATAATTAATAATCCATTTAATTATTAATTTTTACACAAAATACAATGAATAAAACTTTAGAAATTCTCAAAAGTTGTAACTAATGGACACTTTCATAGTTAAGGAAGTCAAAAAGTTCATTTTTTAAATGAAAATAATCAATAGTTCATTTAATTATTAATTCTTACACAAAATACAATAAATGAGCCTCTAGAAATTCTTAAATATAGATGCTTATAAAAGTTCTTTTTCTACATCACTTTGCACACAATTTGGATGGCCTTTCAAATAAAAAGTAATATCTCGATTTCATTGCATGTTTACGTGGGTTGTTCATTTTTTTTCTATTCTTTTTTCCTTTTTGGTTTTTTATGCTTTTTTGGATGTGTTTATTTTAAAAATATATCTTTTGAAAATCTTTTACATTTCATAGATATTTCAATTTATAGATAAAATATGCACTTTAGAACATCTCCATTAGTCGTCGACTGTTCAATTGATCTACCTACCTAAGGGCTAGGATGATCAAATCGAGAAGATGTTGGCTTTGATCCAAGAAATCCATAAAGATTGGTAAGAATGAAAGCATATCCGAATACCAATACAAACAACAATAGAAATTAGAAAAATATATCTTTAATTAATAGTATGTGATTTATGAAGTTAATGTTTTTTATGAAAAAAATATCTCATCAATTGACATCTTTAAGAATATCTAAATATGTACGTATATAAGAAGAAAAAAAACTTTGAATTCGTTTGCCATTTTCTCTTAATTTGTATCTTTTATTCATTTATCAACTCTCTTCTCTAAAAGTTGATATAATTTAGTATGGTAAACTAATGTAGTATAATTAATTTATTTTTCTAATAGTTGCAAAGTAGAAATGTCTAGTAATCATATAACATTTTAAGAACTAAACAACAATTAGGAGAAAAATTAATCAATTAAAACTGCAGATACTTAACAAAAAAAAAACTTGTTGTGAAGAAAAAATCAAGCTATGCAATAAAATAAAGATAAAACTCAAATATCAACTGCATGGTAATTAATAAAAGGGAGAGTGGGATGGTATTGAAGAAGGGTGGGGAGAAAAAATATAGAAAATAGAGAAGTAAACAGTATTAAGGATTTCTATTCATATATTATTGAATGGTACTAAATTTCTTTTTTTTTCTTTTTTTTTCTTTTTAAGTTTAAGGTAATTTTGAATTTTATGAAAGTGCAGAGTTATTTCGACACAAAATACTAATGAATCCAAAACTATCCATCTTTTGAACTTATATGGAAGATTTAGGAGTATTTTTTAAATTTTTGAAAGTTTGAAGAGTATTTTAAAGATAAGGTGCAAAGTTTAGGAATATTTTGTCTAGTGTAACCTAAAAATTAATTACTCATCCAACAAAAGCGTTATTAAAACATCAAACTTTTCAACTTAAAGTTGGGATGATTACTTAAATATATAAATAAAGTCTCCAACATCCAAAACTATTCAAACTCTAGACCATTTTATTAAAGAAATAGATATAAAGTCGACCTCATGTGAAAGTTAAATGTTTAAATAACTAAAAAATAATAATTTAATAATCTAATCGGACCCTAAATAAAACATGAAAGAAATTATATGTTCAAATTAAAATTAACTATCAATAGTTCATATCGTTCTAAAATCCACAAGAAAAAAAAACAGTATAGAAAACTTTTGTGGTCGTCTACGGCTTTCGATCAACAAAAATGATAAAAAATCAAAAGAGAATGTCGAATTCAAAGGTTAGTGCTTTTGAATTTACATTTTTGCTTAATTTTCAATTTCATGTTAGTTAGATGAAATTAGAGTGTTCCGTTACAATTCTCTTCTATATTGTCATATGCTCATCTTTTCATCAAACTTTTGGGTTACAATTCTATTATTGTTAAATGATGTAGGCATAAAATGTAATTAATATACAAATAAAATATAGTCTATAGTCGTCTAATTAAAATTTAGTTTAATACAACATTAAAATAATAAAAACAAATAAGATAAATAACAATATTTTGAAATTTTATTAAACATACATATTTTTTAAAACTTATTGATATTTTCGAAATCTTAATAAAAATAGATTAAATACTTTTTTTTTCAAACGTTAGTCAATAAATATATAAATATTTATTAAAGATGCATTTTCAATTAGGATATAATTCGAGAACTAATCTGGGATATTAAGGATAGAGATTCTATTAATATAGGAAAGATTTACTACAATCTTTTCTAACAAATAAATCTCAGATTCAGTTAGGATATAATTAAATAACCGAGTTCACAAAATATTTCACAAATCCAGCCACCTTGCCAATGTATGATCCCATTTAAAGTAGTACATTGTGCGTGGAAACTATGAAATACCACAAAATCAAGGACAAAATCGGAATTACCAAAAAGTCATAAACGTATACATCAATATTTTGCGAAAAAACTTATCCGACGTGAATTTTGCTCAATTCCCGACCGTGGAAACCAATTTTGTCATTTAATTCAATTACAAAGAAAAAAAATCATCCAATCCAAATTGATGAATTGGATTGGTTCAATTTTTAATAGAAAATTGGACATATTGGATTGTATTTAAAGAAGATATAAATTTATTGGTTTGATTTTATCGAAAAAACCAATCAAAACGGAACCAAACCAAGGGTGGCAATTAAGGAAAAAAAAGCTCAATAATTATCTAAAAGAGAATCATCAAAAGAACCAAATTTCAATAAAAAGAAAACTATTATAAATATTACAACAAATAGATAGATGCTCAACAAGCCATGTATCTTAATATTTAAACACTTAATGTATAACATGTATCTTCTCCTTAAACATCTAACACTCATGTCATATATCAAGCAAACATGATCTCTTAGAGGTCATGTAATGCCACATCCTTCTAGACAAATTCCCTATAAATAGTGGCATTTAGTGGAATTGTAAGTTGTACACACATTAGATAGAAATTCAAAAGAAATTGGAGAAATTTGAGATTTTCTTAATTTTCTTATTTATTTATATATTATATTATTATTTTAATATTATATATTCTAGATTTTTGTATTCTGGTTGTACCTTGTTTTCACAACACATTATCAGCACAAACTCCAATCGTTCCCTCTGTCGAAGGTAGGTCCAACGGCAAGGGCGGATTTATTAAGGGGCTAGGGGGCGTTCCCCCTCATTCTCGATTTTTGTATTTTAATATTTTTAATTTTGAAGTGTCAGATTATAATATATATTACATAATGATTTGCTTTAGATAATTTTGGTTCTGATTTAGTGGTTGTGCCTCTCCTGCAAAACATAAGGTTTTGAGTTTGATTCCTACTTTTGACAATTATTTTTACGAAATAGTTTTTGGAAAAGATTATTTGATTTTTCTTCTTAAATTTCAATGATTTCCTAACGAAACATAATTTGATTTCCTAAAATAAATAAATATTTTTAAAAAGAGAAAAAAAAAACCAATCTAAGAAAAATCCTACCTTATTTCATAACCCTCATTTGTTATCTAACGAATATTTAAAAAAATATGCAACAAAGTCGGTGGTCCAAACTTCCACTCTCAACAATATTCCATAAAAATGTATTATTCTTTTTTTTTTCTTTTCTTTTTTTGATGCAATATTTAAATCTACACATTTACATTACAAGCAAAAATTGTCGGTCTTTCTTTATTGTTACAAATGTAGTGAATGTTATTAAAGTATCAGTGAAACATCGAGATATTTTTTAAACATTTTTAATGTGTTTATTGTTTAGTATCTGATGCCCCCTATATAAAATTTATGGATCTGTCATTGTCCAATGGTATGTCGATTGTTCCCTATTTGTTATAATTAATAAAATAAATATTATTTTTCATATTTAATTCATAATATATTATAATATTTTGTGATAGTATTACCATGAAAAATCTTATGAAACTAGAATTTACGGCTCTTCACATTAATGGTAGCAATTATTTGTCATGGGTTTTGGATGCTAAAATGCACCTCGACGCAATGAATCTCGAAAATATAATTAAAGAAGAAAATGCAACGAGATCAGTCAAGAGAAAGCGAAAGTCATGATCTTCCTTTGTCATCACATTCATAAGGATTTAAAGTTTGAATATTTGACTAAAATGTATGATCATTTAAAATTAGTTCATCTTCCTCAAGCTCGTTATGATTGGATACATTTGAGGCTACAAAATTTTAAATCAGTAAGTGATTACAATTATGAATTATTCAGAATAAGTTCAAAATTGTTGTTATGTGGAGAGAAAGTTACTTATATGGACATGTTGGAAAAGACATTTTCTACTTTTCATATCTCGAACATGGTTCTGCAGCAGCAATGTGATAAGGATTTTACAAAATACTCTGAACTCATCTTATGTCTTCTTGTTGCTGAATGAAATAACAAATTGTTGATGAAAAATTACGAATCCCAACCAACTAAAACAACATTCCCTGAAGTGAATGTTGTGAATTTTAATCATGGACGAGGTCAAGGTCATGGTCGAGGTAGAGACTGTGGAAGAGGAAGAAATAATTATTATTTCTATGGTGGTCGGTCTTTTAATCCAAATTTCAAAAGACCACATGGAATGATGATCATAAAGGAAAAGCTCCACAAAAATAAAAAAAGTGATGAAGAAATATGCAACGGATGTGGAATGACTGGATATTGGTCATATGTTTACCGTGCATCGAAACATTTAGTTGACCTATATGAAGCTTCCCTAGAGAAGAAAAAAGGAAAAAATGTAGAAGTCAATTGTGTCTATCAAGATAATGATATATTTGATCTATCCAACGTGTCTAATCTGGATGTGTAGTAGATTTCTTTGAAAATCTTGAAAAGAAAATCGACACAACTGGTGGAACAAAAAATATTTCTTTTCACTTTGAAAACATCTAGAATAATATTGTTGTTTTGTTATCTTTCTTCATACTTTTATTTTTATTAATATACAAGTATATTTTATTTATTGTAATTATTTTCTTTTAAATGAAAAAATATGAATCATTTTCATATATTGAGTGATTCAGAAATTAACAAAGAAGATCTATGTCTAGCAGACAGTGTAACCACACACACAATACTTACAAATAAAAAATATTTTTTTAAACTGACAATGTTGGAAGCAAAAGTCAATACAATATCAGATTTTACAAACTTGATTGAAGGGTTTGGAAAAGCAAATATTATTTTTTCTAGAGGAATAAAATTCACAATTGATAATGCATTGTTCTATAATCAAACAAAGAGAAATTTATTGAGTTTTAAAGATATACGTTGCAATGGTTATCATATTAAGACTGATAGAAAGAATGGGATAGAATATCTTTATATTATATCTATTGTTTCAAATAAAAAACGTATATTAGAAAAGTTGTCTGCTTTATCTTCTGGATTATATTATACTCATATATAAGAGTAATTGAAACATATGCAACAATGAAAATAAAGTTCATTAATCCAAACATATTTTCAATTTGGTCGATTCGGGTATCCATGATCCATAATGATGAGAACAATTATTGAAAATTCACATGGATATCCATTGAAGAACCAGAAGATTCTTCAATCTAATGAATTACCATGTGATGTTTGCTCTCAAGACAAATTAATAATTAGACCATCACCAGCTAAAGTGAGAATCGAATCACCTATACTTTTTAAACCAATTCATAGTGATATTTGTGAACCGATTAAGCCACCAAGTGGATCATTTAAGTATTTTATGGTCTTAATAGACGCATCTAGCAGATGGTCACATGTGTACTTATTATCAAGATGAAATCTTCCATTTGAAAAATTAATTGCTCATATAATTAAGTTAAGAGAGCACAATTTTTGGATTATACAATTAAAAATATTCGACTTGATAATGCTGATGAATTTGCATCCCAAACATTGATAATTATTGTATGTCTATTAAGATAAGTGTTGAAGATCATGTAGCTCATGTTTATATACACAAAATGGTTTAGCATAATCATTTATAAAACGTTTGCAATTAATTGCTAGACCATTGCTTATGAGAGCTAAACTCCTTACATCTGTATGGGGACATGCTATTTTGCATGATATGTTACTTGTGCGTATTAGATCAATAACTTATTACAAGTACTCGCCATTACAATTAGCATATGGTCATGAGCCAAATATTTCTCATTTGAGAATTTTTGGATGTGCAGTATATGTTCCAATTGTTCCACTACAACGTACTAAGATGGTTCCTCAAAGGAGGCTACAAATATATTTTGGCAATTTAGTTCCCCATCAATTATTAAATATCTTGAACCCTTGACGAGTAATATGTTTACTACATGATTTGCTAATTGTCATTTTAATGAGACAAATTTTTAACATTAGAGGGAAGAATTAAGAAGTTGGAAAAATAAATTACATAGAATATATCATTATTGTCTTATTTAGATCCTCATAAAGATTAATGTGAACTTGAAGTTCAAAAAATACTTCATTTGCAAAATATAGCAAATCAGTTACTAGATGCACTTGTAGATGTAAAGTAACTAAATCACATATAGTAGCTGCAAATGTCCCATCAAAGATTGATATCCCAACACAACATGTTCTTATTAATGAATCTGGAACACGCCAGAAGCGGGGTAGACCATTAGGTTCCAAAGATAAAAATTCTAATCGAGTCAATAACTCGATCAAAGATATGGATGTTCCAAAAGAAATCCAAAAAGTGACTTCTGACAAATATATAGAAGAAAATAAAAAAACTAAAGATAATAATGAGATTGGTGTGAGATTTATGTGGTGGTTTGTCATTATAAACTATGCGATAGGTCGCGGGTCATGATCATTGTATACAACTTACTCACTATGTACTTCTTCATCGCATACCCATTGAAATACTTAGCATTCAAACGATATGAAAGAATTAATTAAATAAAGTGTGAAAGAATCAGAACAATTTTTCAAAAATCAAAATTTCATTGAAATAAGAAAAGGAAAAAAAAAAGAATTTTCAAAAATAGCAAATTTTACAAAATATTTACAACCTATAGTAAATTCTATCACTGATAGTCATTGATATGCTATAGTGATAGAATACTATCAGTAATAAAATCTAAAATTTTGTTATAAACTATAAATATTTTAATTTATTTTGCTATTATTTAAAAATGTCCCCAGTAAAATGTATAAAAATTTCATAAGAATTGCCAAATTATTTCAAAATATGGTATAATTACATGTTTGACCAAACTAGTACTCTATTGTTAATGAAATAAATACCAATTAGGAAAGAAAACAGCGCAGATATCAGTAGACAAGAGACTAGAAATTAATAAAGATCGTAATGAAGCATAATTGCTTTATTTATTTAATTTAATTTCATAAAAGTTTGCTTATATATTGTTGGGTGGTAGAGTACATGAGAGTCCAGCTTTAGTTTCCATTCTCAGGAAGTACAGGTTCAAACTCTAAGAGAAGTACTGCAGCCCGATGATTGAAAAATACTTTAGCTTTGTAAGTCCAAACAATTCCACATGAGTTTTTAGCTGATAAGACAAGAGTGTAAACTATTCGAAAACCCCTTCCTCCCTGTTCCAACCCATTTATCACCTTCACAAACTCCAGATTTTCTTCTGTACTTGTTTCATTATGATTTCTCACTGCAAACCTTCCAAATCCTTGTATCTCCTCGCTATCAACATCCTTAATTGGCACCGGACCATCGTCAGGAAGTTCGCTGATTGGCACCAGGCAGTATCAACACGCCAGGAAGTTCAATATCCGTAGAACTCATTTTTGCTAATACCAAGATAGATATATATTTTCTTGAGAGTGGTTTTGGTTTAGAACAATGGGAGGGAGTTGGATATTATTTATAGGTGTTGAGTTGAGTTGTTGAACCTTAGAAATTGATAATCTTTGAAATGATTAATGGAAAGGGATATTGTTTAATTTGTAGACCTACATTAATTAAATAAGGATATTAATAGGATGTTTTTCAACCTTTGAAAATCAGATCTTTCTATTGAAAAACATAGCTAGCTAGTTTTATTGTCTTAATTGAAATAATTAACTTTATACCGAAAGTTGACCTTTTTTTTCATTTTCCACACACTGTTATAATTTTTTTTAAAAAAAAAGAAATCATTTGGAGCTCAAAATAAGTCTGAGGACTCTATTTAGACAATAATTAATATACGTATAACTTGATCAAACAATATATATTTTACCAAAGCAAGTTCATTAATAAAATATGAACTTGAAGAAAATACGTCTATGAAATAACGATACTTGCACATGTTGAGAAATGAGAATATGGAAAACTACAACTAGGAGGTCTGCTGCCCGTCAATAATATAATAAAACTCCAACTAGGAGGATTAATATTTATTATCCTATCCTATTTTAAATTTCTCAACTAGTTTTATTGTTGAAAGTAAATAATATATATCTTATAGGAATAGCATATTTTAAAAAGTAATAAAATATTAAAAGTATTTTAAAATATATCAAAATTTAAAAAAATTTCATCAAACTTTCTATAGAATATTTAATTTTTTTTTCTAGAGAGGGTAAACAATTTCAATAATTTACTATTCATAATCATTCTTTTAAAAATATATATAATAATTAACTTTGTCATGATTAAGTATCAAAATCTGACTGTTCATTTATTTCACAAGGTCATAATTTTGTTATGAAAGAAATTGACTTGAAGTTTAAAATAGGTTTCAACATTTTATCTACTTAGATAATAAATAAGTATACTATTAACTCAATAAAATAATATTTTACTAAAATAAGTTCATAAATAAACATAAAAATAAAAATTTAAAACAAATAAGGATTAAGACTACTTAAAATAATGATATAATTACACGTGTTCGATAAGTCTAACTCCAACTTTCCAAGAGAGTTAAATATACCATTTTATCCAATTTTAAACTCTACACGTACTTAATTGATCCATTTGAATGAATTTGAATCACATGTAACAAAATTAGATTGCTTTTGATCATGTGTTTACTTAATTTTTTAAAAAATTTATGTACCACTACATCTACTTTTACTTTGAGAGTCAATATCTATTTGGTTGAATGATTAAAATTACTTGAAATAACAAGATATTTTGTACCTTTTTAATAAATATAAACTCCAAATAGGAGGTCTGCTCAATAATAATAATCTATACTATAGTTTTTTCTTCCTATTTTATCCATTCTTTATAACCATTTCAAATATTAATTTGATAGATAGTTTTGTCATTTATTTAATTAATTTGATAGATAGTTTTGTCATTTATTAAATTAAATAAAATATTATTAATTAATAAAAATATTTTATAATTATTAATTATCATTAAATATAATAATAATGTAGAATATGAAATGTCTTTAATTATTTATTTATTTCTAAAAAAAACATTCTAGAATTATAACTTTACCTTTAACTATAATTACATTGGTTTCAAAACTTTTAAAATTTTAGTTGTTTTGCAATATCATTTTTGTTACTATAAAATGAATCTTCTTCACTACATTTTCTAAAACTTGTATTCTCTTGGTTTGGAGATTTAGTAACTTGAAGATGAAATTTTATTAATTTTCGTTTGAAGATGTAAGGGTTACGGATGGAGTTTTAGTGGCTTATAATAAAATTTATGTTTGAAAATGGGGATGTTGGTGTTTGCAGACTGTTATCTCAAGGATGAAGGAACAAATTTTTTGTTATGTGAGTTTGTGAAGAACGACTGTATATTGAGCTTGAAGATAGAAGATGGAGGGTTAGAGATTGGGAGCTTGAAGATGGAAGATAGAAGCTTGGAGATCACGTGCTTTAAGATGAAGGGTATGCATAGGTTGTAAATGTTTTTAATGATATTTTCATTATTGACTTGATTCTTTTTTTTTTACAAAAAAAAAAGGTAACTACAAATATGTTTTTTTATGTTTTTCATTTTCTTTTAATTGATATAATTTTCTTCTTGCTACAATAATAATAAATAATGTGAAGTAGTCCTTTATTTTATTATATATTTTAAAATCAAAGGAACCTACTTTTTAACAAAAATATTTGTTATAATTTAAGAAATTTTATATTAATTTACAACATCTTTTTTCTTAAATATTTTGTTTTACATAATCATTAAACTTGAATATCTTAGCTTTCAAATACAAAACCTTAACATGAAGGTATTAGTAGATGTTGTCTTGGATGGTGAATGTGCAATTTCCATCCTGACGAAGAAAGGACTCATCACAATGTCGTTACTAGGAATGAGAAGGTAATGCGTCTTCTTGCATTGCTATTCCATACATCAATTTATGTCAACCCTAATTGTAATCTTTGTGGTACAAGGAGAACGAGTCCCTGAGAGATTTGTTCTCGATGCAGACAACATGTACGACATGTCTCAATGCGAACATCATGTAAGATATGTTATTAGTACGCTTATTGTTCAGTAAAGAAACATATAGTTTTTTTATATTTTCTTTTATTGTAATTTCATTTTCTTGCATTTCATTTGTTTGTCATTGCACTTTTAGGTACCTGTACACAATTATAGATGAAGGCAGAAGTTTGAGTTTATACAAGTTCTTATATGCTAGACCTGTCAGTTTTCGAGCTACAAAGAATTGTGCGCACAGTTGTTGAATGCTCGATTGGTTGGAGAAGAGTATAACCAACTAGTAATGTTCCCTTACAACTCCGAGTAAGTACATGATCTTTTCACTGTCATTCATGTTTCAAATGCATTAGTCTAATATGCAGTCATACTGTTTCAAACATGTACTTAGCAATCACTAGCGTTTGATCGCTATAAATCACACAAAGGGTGTTGCATTTTGGATCGACCCTTTGAAGAACCAGATTGATAAAGACATGTTTGAAGTACTTGAAATGTATGTCATACTTACTTATATCGTTAATTTCTTTTTTTTGTATGCAACTACTTTAAGTACGTAACAATCTGATATTATTTTGTAGGTCGTTCAATATATCGAATAAAAAAATCAAATTGGAAGGTCGTGAAGGTATGTGAATTTATCCGTTAGGATAGTTGTAAATTAGTTATTACTTTTAACATACATGTATATTTTTATATGTGCATCCACATGTATATATTCATTCAATATATTGAATAAAAAAAACAAAAATGGAAGATCGTGAAGGTATGTGAATTTGTCCGTTAGGATAGTTGTAAATTAGTTATTACTTTTAACATACATGTATATTTTTGAAGGTGCATCCACAGTGTCCCAAGTAATCAGGAGTAGTAGAATGCTACTATTATGTCATGCGGTTCATGCATGACATAATTTTTTTAAGGAGTACTTCTGTTATAGATGTCGTAAGTATACCAATTTTAAAATTATCATCATGTCATTTATTTTGAATCAAACTTGTTTAGAATTACTTTATTGTCCACAGATGAAAATTTTACCTCGTACGTACTCTATAAATGATATCGATGAAGTTAGATCTGAATGGGCGGAGTTCCTATCTAAGCATGTATATCATGCTTAGCATCAATTTTTTTATAAACTTTTTTGAAGTATTTTGTGGATATTTTTTGGTAGATATAATTTTATTGAACACGAAGGACACATATATGAATGTTTAATACCATATTTTTTAACAAACTAAAGGAGCACAGAGGTAAGTTCATAGTTCTCGTCTCACATTTATATATATGTTCTCGGTTGAGAATTAAACAGATATGAATGTGTGTGCATCTAGTTTTTTTCTTAGGAAGACTATGGTATTTCTGAAGTATAAGTCTGTGTTCAAGGAACCCTTTTGTTTGGGGGCGTACAACTCGTAGGAATTGTTAGGCACAATTGTTTGGGATTCTATCTTGGTACGTTATTTATAATTTTATAATTTGAATCTACTTTGTTGCTTCATATCCAAGTGTTGATTCATATCCCTCTACTATTGGTTTTCTTTCTGTTTGTTGGATAGTTTAGATGGGAGGATTGAATTGAGTGCTGAGGGGAATTAGGGTCTGAAAGGGGAGGGTAGTTGTTTTCAATGTGATAGTATAAGCTTTTTCAATATACACAGATTTTTACTATGATATATGATGTTCATGAAGAATTGTGCATCTTTTAAGGAAGGAATTTCATTTTCATTTTTCATTTTTTGTAAGTTCATGTTTTTCATGAAGAATTGTGCATCTTACAAGCTTTTCGTTTTTCATTTTCTATAAGTTTGAATAAGTTCATGTTTCATGCTGAGTTTGCAAATTAAGTTATGGTTCATTTAGAGGTTCCATACTTGAGGATGCGTTTAATTGTTAGGAGAGCGTTATTTGTAATTTTAGAATATGAATCTACTTTGTTGCTTCATATCTAAATGTGCATAAGGGTAGGGGAATTAAGGGCTGGGGTAAATAAGGGTTGGGGGCTGGAATGAAGGACTGGAAATGTTCTAATTGAAGCTATTGTTGTTGTTCCCTTCTGTTGTGTGTATTTTTTACCGTGCATCATTCATAGGTTTTGTATACCCATTAGAGCTTTCTTGTGTGTCACTATTTTTATGGAACTTGGCTGATACTATAACCTGTCATGTTAGGATAAATAAAGACGGAGGAGGGGGCTGGAATTGGACAGTTTACATGGAGGTCAATTCCCAGCCCTCAATTTGAATTGATTAAGCATTTAGGGGGGGATTAAGGGCACTCTATTTTATAATAAGAAGTATGCCCTCTTGACTGTATATATTTAGCTTCTCAAGGTTTGTAACTTACTTCTTATATATTTACAAGTTTGGGCACTCTAGTTATTCTCCTATAATCTCACTATTGTTTTTCTTCAATGGAAGTATTAACTTGTGACTTATTGGCTAAGGACATATGTTTTAACCAACTCAGGTTTAACAATAATGTCACGGTTTACTAACTTGCTCTTTTGTGCACTAGCCCTTGGGTCAACCCATATATTTTGTGTGTGTCATTTTCATTGTCTTTTTTATTAAGGGCTTGAATTCCATATTTCTGTTTTTTATTTAATTGTAAATTGTTTCAAACTTGATTGAAAATGTTATAATTAAAGGTATGGTTATTGTTCTCGTCTGTTGTTTGTCATTTTCACTATGCATCATTCACTATGCCATTAGCTTTAAATAGAACATTCTTTTAGATAATGTTTTTTAGTCATACTCTAAAATGAGATTTTGTTTTCTTTCTAGGTTTGGAAGAATTCATTGGAACAGTGAAGCTAACTTGGAGCAATTGATTAATATAGGACTTTTTCTATGGTTGGTAGAAAAATCTTGGTTCTAATGTACTGATTTTAGGCTTGTTGATAACTAAAGATGTCAATGTTTATTTTTTTTGTATGTAAAATATTTTAACAAAAAATGGTTAGTCAATGGGTGTACGACTATTACAAAGTATATTATTACGTATATATATTAAAGTGTTGATTCTTCGTTTTCATATGGGTTTAATTTGATGTATTAGAACATTATTGTCATTGAAATGGTTAGTGTAATGAAAAATGGCAAGAAGAACAGAACATGTATTTTATTATAGAATAAATGTAGTAATTGAGGAATATACGACATGAAACAAATGTCATAATATATGAATTTGTGAAATTTTGTAACCGTTGTCAATATTGAAACAATGACAATTTAATTTTATAAAAAACTGTCACAATTGGCCTATCCTTGACAGAGAAAAAATATCATAATATACGAATTCGTGAAATTTTGTAATTGTCGTCAATATCAAAACAATGACAATTGCTTTTCTAAAATTTGTCACGATTGGCATATCCTTGACAAGAAAAAAATGTCATAATATACAAATTTGTGACATTTTTGTAACTATAATCAATATCGAAAAAATGACATTTCATTTTATAAAAACTGTCACGATTGGCATATCCTTGACAGATAAAAAATAATAAATGAATTCGTGACATTTTTGTAATTGTTGTTAATATGCAAATGATGACAGTTATTTATTGTCATAAAATAAAAGATGACAGTTATTTATTGTCATAAAATAGTAAATAATGACATTTATTTTTTATCATGAAAATACTTATTGTGAAAGTTTTCTAAAATTGTCATGGAAGGACATTCCATAACAGACGATACTATGACTGTAAATAATTATCACAAATTTTATTTTTCGACAGAAAATAACTGTCGTCATAGACCATTTTTCTTGTAGTGATACCTGAGGGAACATGAAGTAAAAAGAACACTATAAGTTTGATAATCCAATTTGGTAAAATCAACCTACTTCTGGAGAGCTTTTATAGCTTAGATAAAAAGATTTTATTAAGATTTAAATGAGTTTTATTTTGTTAACACACTTCACTAATCTAGTAGACACTCCCCTTAGAATTGAACACTTTTAGTAATTAATTTTTACTGAAATAATCAAACTCCCCTGAATTTGATATTTGAATCTAATGAAGAATGTCAGGCTCCCTCTGAACTCATATTCAAACGTCAAAGTCTTCTTTAAATCTCTTATACTTTAATTTTAGGCTCCCCCTTATTTGAATACCTGAAGCTTAGATATCAAGCTTCCCTGGATTTGAAGCTTCTAATTATTAATGTCTTCTTTAATATTTTATCATCAAATATAACTCGAATCAATCTTGAAAAAGTCAAATATTCTTAATGAAAATGTTGGCATAAATACTTTAAATCTATATAATACATTAATCAAATGTCATTCATGCCAAATTGTCAAGAATAAGAGTTACATACCAGATTTCATCTCTAAGTAATTAATGATGGCTATAAAATGACTATTGTCTGATGGCTTAAAATGACTATTGTCTTTCTCAACCAAAACTCTGAATGCCCTTAGTGGGATCTTTTTCTTGATGAAATACAAGAAAGACTAAGTGCTAATTGTTTTGGTATATTGGGGACCATAACCCTAAGTCTCTTTATATACTAGTTCAATTAAGGTCCCCATTAAATCTTAATCAATCTAGGAATAGGCCTCTACCCATTTAGTCCATACTCAATTAGGAATCTTAGGCCTTAATTAAATAGATCACATAAGAGGCCAAGTTTAATAAAATAACCCAATATGATAAATTAGTAATTAACATACATAACCCACACTTTAATTATACGTATTTATTTAAATACATCTAACAATCTTCCACTTGGGCTATGTTTGTATTCCTGATATAATTAAATCACATAAACCTTAAGCGTGCATAAACAGGTTATTTTAATAATAGAGTTTCCTATTTGGTTCAATCTGGTCCATCTCCTACATTAGCATGGAACCAAGACGACTTTTGTCACTATCCTTGTAACTAAACCTTCCTTGATCATCAATTTCAATACATTTGATTAAGCTTTTTCTTTCTTTCATGAAACTCAACATGCCATAAGTTGTGTTGCCTTTAAGACAATATTCCAAAAGCTTGCCTATCATCAAGGCACATAAACTCATTTGGCCTAGATGTTTGTTTGTTCGTGATGTGTCATTGAATACTGATCATTGCATGAAAAATGCTTTCCAATATTCTCTTCATGAGTTGATGTGAACATTGCACCTTGGATGCTCCTAACATCATCCACCACATATTTTCAAATCTATGTTGTGCAAGTTTTTCTATTGCTTGTCCAAGTGTAAGAAAAACAATAAGTTTTTCCAGATGAACCAGGGTCGAATATAAGGAATTGATATTAAATCTTAGTTCTAAGGTTTACTTATCAATTAGGTGTTACGACAAGAATTTAAGAATGTGAAACAATGTTGACATCAACTATAACTACATACTCACATCTAGAGACTCATGCAAAGAATAATAAATTATGGCAAGATGGAGATTTTAACTAACCTGTATGCTAGAGAGAATGAAGGAATATCCATACATTGCAAGGAAATTAAGTATCACGTGAACCTTGACGCGACACATTACACTTAACTAGATTATGATTAAGGCGTGCTTCTCTCAAAGTCATTAAACGCCACACATGGTCACCTGTCGGGATCCATATGACTAATCTTGATTAAGTGAAACATGTCTAGAGTATTTACTTATAAAACTTACAGGTCTTCACATTTAATGACAGTAACCTCTCTATGCCTATTATCCATACTTACTCACCTTTTGGAATATAAATGAGTGAAGTCATCTCACAAGGTTGAGAAAACTCTTCCTTTTACGTGTTAGCTACGTTCTTGCTACTTGCCCTCTCGAACAGTTGACGACATACACTGGCCAAGTGTGGAATGTAGCTCAACTAATGCGATAAGAGTTATAAGCTACACTCCTTATCAATAAATCTTTACAAACTTGAAGTACAAACAACACATAGATAGATGAAAAGTAAAGGAATGACAAGTTGAAAGGGATAAAAACATGTAATATATTAAAGAATGTAGGCCTTACCATTGTACAATATGAACAATATATATATTACACAACGGATACAAAAATGGAAAGAACAGAGAGTGGAAAATAATACAAGTTAGAGAAACAATGGAAGATGAACTCTTCCCCATTTAGACTCTAAGCTTTACACTTCACAATCTGATTGGAGAAGAGAAAAACAAAGGTTCTTTGAATGCGGTGGGAAGGCTGTTTCTTCTCATCTCTCTCGAGGGATTGACCGGTCCGTTCAAACATCCTAGCCATCCAAGCCTCTCTAGGCTCTCTTGGCCCATATAGGCCCCCCTTCTGGATAGTGTAGAAAGAGGCTTTTCATAGACGCTTTTGGGCAAAAAATTGTCCTTCCAATTGTGTATACCAAAAGTAATCTCTACAAACAAATTACGTCACTCCAACTACTATTTTTTTCTTTTAGCGGATTGCTTCTCGCCTCATGATGTAGGCTTTTTGCCAAGTTTCTTCTCGCGAGATCCTTTGCAATTCACTAGCTTCTTCTATTTGTTTATCATCCTACGTTAAAGCACTAGAAACACAATGAAACATGCATGAAAGCTTATGTAAGGTATATTTCTAAATACTTTTGCCTTTCCAACATAAACTACGCATTTTTATACATTTCTCCTACATCTTTGCCTCACTATTCTATAAAAAAAAAGCTATAATAACTTGCATTTCTACAAGTTATCACACCCCTAAATTTAGAATAATGCTTGTCCTCAAGCATCACTCTGCATTATGCTTGTCCTCAAGCGCAATTCCATCTTAAAGATTCACTTCTCCCTTGCATTTCTAAACTTCTCAACACGTTGTCATATTTTATTCATTATTTAAGGTTTACTCTCATCACGTACTCTTCACTATGAAGACACTTCTATGTTCGAAACGCGACAAGCTTAGTGCTTAAATTTGTTCATTTCTCGCAGTAAATCTTATTTTCCAAAATCAGAAATGGCTAAATTTTTTAAAAAGTTTTGAATCCTTTTATTCGACTAAAAAATGTTTTTATTTGTTTATGCGTGGTTTGGCGTTGAGTGGAAAATCATAAACACTCTATGTTTATGTGATTCTTTGTTCGACTCTAGCTTACCCAGGAAACATCTCTTCTTGCTTACTCTTAGCATGTTATAACTTGTAGAAATATAAGTTATTATGGTCTTTTAGGTAGAATAGTAGAGTTAAAATGCAAGAAAAAGGACCAAAACGTATAGACTTTTGCAATTTTGGATTCATTATATCTTTAATTTGATATTCCATTTTAATAAGGAAAAGAAAAAAAAAAAGAAAAGAAAAGAAAAAGTAGGTTTTTCCATTTTCTAAAATGAAAACTTAAAAATGGCTCTCTTTTTTAACCCAACCAAATAAAATAAAATAAAACAAAAAACATATACAGGCGCTACTAAAAAATTAAAGCAAAATAAAGGAGTTGAAATTAAGGTGAGGAAATGATATAGAAAATTAAAGAAAAGAAAAGGTGGAAGGAAAGACTGGGCGTTATGGGTTTGACGAATCATAGAATTTGAT
>JBBPDI010000032.1:6820925-6831027 GCA_037974545.1 Cucumis variabilis | reverse complement strand
TCGCCGGAGGAGAGGGACAAATTCATCTCAATGTTGAAGCAAAAGGCTGGAGTGGATTGATTGAACTGAACTATGAATGAATTTGTGTTGGGGATTCCGAGCAACCAAATTTAATGTTGTCTTTTCACGTTCATCACAAGGAAGGATTAGCAGAGTGAAGAAATTGAAGCAAAATGAGGTCTCTCCTATCTATTCAGTGATAAATCCTTTCATCATTGTGTTCATATAAGGCTTACTTTTCAACAATTAACTAAGCATTCGACCTAATGCCTTTCTATAAACTTCTGGGTAACATTAGTTGAATTATGAATTATTGTTTATAAATAGGGAATGGTGATTTTAATTAATTAATTAATGATTATAAGGTTTTTTAGGCATTTTTTATAACTATTATAAACGTGACGTTGTTTTTGGAATTGGAAGTGTTAGGAAAGATTAAAAAAAATATGGTAAAAAAAATTGTAATGTAGGTTTGAAATGTTGACCTCCATAGAAATATTAAGCTCCAGATTTTACCCAAAAAAAAAACTTTGAAAATTGAAATATCATGGAAATTTATGAAAATCATGCAAGTTGATCAAAATTGTTTGAATTGGTTCGTGAAACTTTAGTTATGATTTAATTTGACTATAGTGGACTTTGTTTTTTACAAGAATTATCAAAATCAGAATTGGGTTTCTTTCACAGGATTTGTGAATGTATTAAATTAAGTTTATATAATCTTCAAATAATGCCCTTATGAGTATTTTTTTTTAATGTTTTTATTAATTTATTATAATTTCAATTTATATAACATAGCATAAAACAAATGCAAGAATCGAAATTTAGAATATTTGTGAAACAAACTACTCTAATTACATGATTTAGATTATCATAATTCATATTAGCAACTGAGCCCATATTCAATATTTCTGTGTACGTGTTATGAGAAGTGCTCATACGATCATTAAGAAAATTAATTAATTATAGAGTAAATGTACTTTTGATTCTTGAAGTTTGAAGTTGTTGTCTATTTGGTTTCTAAAGTTTTAAAAAATACACTTTAGTCTTTGAGGTTTGAGAAATGGTTCGGAATAATTCTTGAAGTCACATTGACGATTAGTTGACTAACGATAAAATGATTTGGTGTCAAAATATAATTAATGAGCAAACTGATTTGGCAAAAGTGATTATAATATTAACTTTTTTTTATGTTGGGGCATAACTCTCCTTACCCTCTTCTTCAACCTCCCATCATTATGTTGCAAATTCTTTTTGTTGTCCTTGTTGCTAATGAAGAACAAAGATGAATTTAACCATCATCGTACATTTTATTTAGATCATACACGTCATTTTCTTTTTCATCACCATACATGGTCAACTTTGGATTGAGAGATGCAAAGCAATCGGAAGGAAGCCTCAGCACCTCATAACGAATGGTAGAAATGCTCGCTAGTATTTGTTGTTGAACTCTTAAATAATTTCAAAAGGCTGAAGTAAAAAAAAGGGTGAGAATATTGCATCTAAGAATACTTTTGAACTAAACAATATGTATGATTCATTTTAGAAACTAACATGAATAATGGAGGGGCTAATGGATGTATATCCGTGGTCAAACTTCATATTGTCAGCATCAAAACATAAAAAGAACTAAGCTAATGGTTAATAATTTCAAGTAAATGAGATAATTAGCCGAAACACGTAAAAGTCTTGTTCTCCGCATTTTAAACGCTCTAATTGTCACGCCTCGCCCCAAATGCCACTCCTTGCCACTAGATGGAGGCGTGCCGCCTAGATACTCATCGTGTACTTCTCCACGAGATGATGCATTGAAAATCCTAGTAAGCGAAACATCTTACTTAACTTATCTTTTTGCGAAACCTTTGTCTCAAACTTAAACTTTTTTTATTCAACGAAAACTTACAACTTTTGAACCTTACTTCATCGCCTAGTACAATTACGTAATGCAACTCAACTTTAACTCCTAGGCGACAATCTCAAGAGATAATAATAAATAGTGGAATACATAACTACTTCTCTTTATTAACTTAACGTCTTTCTAAGGTTCTTGCGTATAAATTACATTTCCTTTTCTCGTGGAACATAAAACTAAAGTTTACTTCTGGTCCACCTTTCCTCGTCCACTGCCTAACACTACTCTTTGTGGAGAGGTTTTCAAGAGTATAAGGACTTCAGTTTCATTCTTTTCCATGAGTCGCTAACAACCTAACTCAAGGACATTCTTTAGGGCTTTCTTTCCCTGACTCGGATCCTTCACACTCATCATCTTTGACCCCACACCTGTGGTGCGGGTCTGATGGCCTTTCTTCGATCAGAGCTGGAGTCCTCCGCGTTAAAGAGTTGTGCGCTTTCCAACCAGTTTCTTAACACGAGATAGGATGACACGACTTGCACACCGCATAATTCTACACAGCTGTCCTCTATCCTCTCACTTACTTAGCTTCCATGTCTAATTATCATCCCTTACTTGCCTTCAACGTCTAACAACATGGGGAAGGGGAAACTTAATGTAAGGCCCACACCTAAATTAAATAGCTAATAAGTAAACTTTTGGCTAAGTGTCCTAATTTAGACGTTTTGGGTGGTCTCTGCAAAAAGGTTATGTGAGAAGGCGACTCGAAGAAGGTTAGGTGATAAGAATTGGTATCTAAGGTAGTTTGTGAGGTAGATTATTCTAGTGTAAGTGTAACTACGCGATAAGGAAGGTTGGGCGAGAAGAAACAAGAAAAATTTAGAGAAATTTTCCTGTGTTAATAAGCCACGTGTAGTGTTTAAGTTAAACATGTTTAGAAAAAACATTAAGTTTACACGTGCACCGCTAAGAAGGAGAGCTGACAAGCAGACAAGAGTTTGAAGGTGACTAAGTTATTTAAGAAGTAGTATAAATAGAAGGTTGGGGTCAGATTATTAGTTATTCTGAGAATTTGAAGAGAAAAGTTTAAGTGTTGAAGTGTTGCTGCATTGCTACGCGAGAAGAAGAAGAAGAAGAAAGTTGGAGCAGTTTGTGTTAAGGCTAAGTTTTGAGTGTTTTCTATTAAAGTGTAAATGATTTTTAGTTTTTATTTATGTTTATTTTGTACTAATGATTTACATTGCAAATGTTCTTTAAAGAGAAATGATTATGAAGTGGTTTTCAAACCATTGGTTGCTTCCTTTTAAATGAGCTAACTTTTATGTGCACATAAAGAGTAACTTGGGCTGAAAAGGGATACATGGTGAATTGAGGCGGCATAATGTACAAAAGATGTGCATTGCATCTCGGCCTGAGCAATAAGGACGAATTTATATATTCTCTAATGCTATTATTACAGTAATCTAAATGCAAAGCTACTTGACGTAACGTAGATAATGATTCGGGATTCTTGTTGAAAGGAATGTTTGATAACTAATGTGTGTTATGTGAATTGATATGTCATGTACTTGATATTTCCAATTTATGATATGAAATGATATTTGTGAAAAGGAATTGCGAAAATGTTTTCTTAAAAACCTCATTGAGTTTCTGAGACTTATGTTTTCAAAATTCATCTTCCACGAAGCAAGCGTTAAGGCCAAGTGAGGAAGGCTAAAGGTTTTGTTGGGCAAGAAGGTTGTTTGGTGTTTAGTTCAATTTGAAGTTATAATATTTGAAGTTTTTATTTGTAAAGTTATTGTAAAATGGCTAGTTGCAGTTCATTAAAGCCTTAGTTTGGTTTATCTACTTTGTCTTGTACGTTATTACCTAAAGATATTTATTAAGTTGAAAGTTGATCAATGATAAGTTAATGGGCGGTTAAGCAAAGTTTAAGGACCTCAAAGACTAAGTGTTTTGACATTTAACACGTCAAAATACTCAAGTTACATTGCGTCTTGCAAGACAAACTTGTAGGTCTTTAGGGTGAGGTGTGGCACTTAAAACGTAAGTAAAAAACTTAGTGAGTGATGAGTTTAAGAAACACCTTTTGGGGAATACAACAATTCAGATATGAGTAATATTAAGACCAAAACGCAAACATAAATATATAAACACATAACATATATAAATAAGCTTGTCACTTCACAATCACAAACTTTCATCACATCAAACACGACCACAACCATCACAGGGATTCTACATGATTCACATTATCACACAATCATTTCTCATTATAAGAACATGAGATTCTCCCCTCGTCTGGACCTAGGACTCATCTCAACCAACGTTTGACGAGTTTTCTGAGATTTTCACCAGCATCTCCTAAATCATTTCCCGCCCCATAGGCCTGGAATTCTTCCCTTGTCTAGACCTGCTTCTTACGAGTTTCCTAAGATATCCATCATCATTTCACAAATCATTTTTCTACCTCATCGGCCTCGAATTCTTCCCTTACCTAGACTAACGTCTTACGAGTTTTCTAGGATACCCATCACTTTCACAAATCATTCCTCGCCTTGTGGGTTTGGGATTCTCCCCTTGCTTAAACCTAGGACACGTCTTCACCAACGTCTTACGAGTTACCTGAAATATCCATCCACATCTTGCGATTGATTTCATCACCACTATTTACACTACCAGCATTGCAACAATGGTTAGCTCAACAAACGCTACAAGAAAATGAGGATCTCTCCACACACAAAAACATAGGAAAATATATGAAAAGGCATTGGAAAATGATTTTCCGATGCATAAATTTGCATCAGGAGTGAAGTTGGGAGAGATTTAATCAGATCTTAGCATAAGAAAGAAGGAATAAAGAAATACCTTTAGGAACAATAACAATAAAATCAACAACAATAACAATAAAATCAACAACAATACAATAAAATCAACAATAACAATAACAAAGACTAACATACATATTTAATATTTTTTCTCAACCTCAAACCAAAATTAGAAACAAAGACTTACCGATGAGGGGCAGACAATGACAATGGTGGAAGGGCAACAGTGGACGACGACAACAAGGAGAAAAACACACAAGAGAAGGTCTTACAATCACAAAAACATACTTATTTAGTATTTTTTTCTTCTCAAACTCAAACCAAAACAAAGAAAAAAAAATAAGAAACAAACACTTATTAGCGAGGAGCGTATGATGGCTCACAAGCATCAACGACAATGACAAGCAACAGAGTTATGAGTGAGAATCATTTGCAACAGTCATTTATTTGAAAAGATCATTTCAAAACAATCATTCATTTATAATAATTACCCATAAACAAACATTCATTTAGAAGGATCACTCAGAGACACTTATGACTCCAATCTTTTCTTTTTGCTTTGATCAGTTTCCCCTTTTTGTTGTTCGACCCTCAGAACTCTCTTCTTGATAGATTATTAGAAGGGTAGCACTTTTTGCCCCTTTTCTTTTGACCTTTGGTCCTATCTATAGAGAACTTTCACATCCATGGGTCATTTTTACGCTTTACACATGTCACCTTCCCATTTTGTCGTGCACTGCAGCTAACCCAAACTCGACACGTAAGTCCATCGTCAATTACGAATAGACATTCTCCTTGAGACGCCAACCTTATCTCCTTGAAAAGCCAAACGTCTCATCGTCTGACCTCCTTCTCAAGAAGTCACAGAATCGCCTTAGTGAATTGTCCAATCACCTATTCGACGTCCATCTCTTTTCAACAGTACATCTAACTTATCGTGACCACACTTAGGTGTAGGCATTTCTCCTCGCATCACTACACCTCTCGCCTAACCTTCAGGTTTTGTCGCGTGCTTCTTCCTCGTCAACTAAGTCTCATTGCGTCACTTTCTTTAAAGTGATCATAGCACTTGGGCTTACACGCTTCTTCTCGCATCATCCTTTCTCCATTTGTATTCCTTCTCCCGAAACGTGTTTCTTCTATACTTAGTCAAACTTATCTTTCTTGGCGGAGCTCTTCTTCAACAGGACTCCATTTTGGGATTAGGGCATCACACTAATTCTTATGTAGTAAATATTTGAAGATGTTCTATTGGGAAAGCCTAAGGTTTGACAATAATAAAAGAAGTACTCGATCATCAGTTACCGATAAATGTTCAAAGGGGAAGAGAAAGTGTGCTTTCTATGGTAATTAGATTTTTAAAAAAAACCAATCAAATTGGTGAACGTCTCTCTTTTAAGGACAAGAGCACTCATGAAGTTTTAATTCAAAGGTTTCTTGCATTTTAACATTGCAGTTCATCCATTCCTTATATTGTGCTATAAAGCATATTGCGTCTAGAAATCGTAGCACCTGATAATATTTCAAGTAAGACATTGATGAAATAAAGAAGCTATATCAAAGCATGAACCGAATTCCATAAACTTTTAGCTATGCATCGTAAAGATAATGGGATTAAAGGATCATTTTCATTCTCCAAGTGCTAACTAGAACAACTAAATAAAAATTAGAAGTATAATCTTTTGTAAGACGGGCGAAGCGAAGCTAACCTGATTAAATCCAAACTTAAATGCTTCTATTTGTCTTGAAATTCCAGAATATAAAGTAGCATCTGCAACAAGAGTGACAACAAAAAAAATTGCAGCGGAGGTTGAAGAAGAGAGTGAGGAAATGGATGCCATATCATAAAAAAAATTTTAATATTATAATCATTTTTGCCAAATCAACTTGTTGATTAATTATATTTAATCGCTACATCATTTTGCGGTTAATCAACTAACGATCAATATGACTTCAGGGACCATCTAGAACTATTTCTCAAATCTCAAGGACTAAAATGCTCTTTTTGAAATTTCAAAGACCATTTAGAATTATTTTTCAAATCTCGAGGACTGAAGTGTTCTTTTTGAAACTTTAGACACAAGATAGATATCAACTTCAAACTCTAAGGACCAAAAGTGCATTTTGTCCTTAATTATATTTATATCCTCCTAAACGATTATCGTAAAATGATTTTTTATATATATAAAAAAGTTTTAATTTCCCTTTTACAAAAACGTAAAAATGTGAATGATTGGTGTACTAATTAGTAATCTCATATTTAACTTACACCAATAGATTGGAATTCAATTAGAATTAATTTTTTTTAATAAATAATATAGTCCAAATTTAATATACAAGCACGAACTTATTTGATATACTTTTCACATTCTAGGCCAATTCTCACTTTTAACTTAAAAGATTGAGGATTGAGGGCTAATGAGAAAATAATGTAGTTTTGAAGAGAAAAAGAAGAGTCAGAAGAAAAGGATACTTCGAGAAAAAAAAAAAAGATTTAGGTAAAGGGATTTTCTTTTTTCTTTTTATTGGAAGAGAGGCACTCTTGTTTGTTTTTAATTTTTTAACAAAAATTGGAGAGATGAAGCTAGTTGCCATCTTTTTTGTTCATTATTTTATATCTCATGTATACTCACTTTAATGTCTTTTTTTCTTCTTCTCTCTTTTAATTGTTTGTTTTGTCTTTTAGTTTCATTCCCTCATTTCCCACATATTTTTCTTTCTTTCCCTCTCTCTCTCATTTAAATTCTCGTAAATGGTAGAATATGGAAATTATTTACCTTTTATAGAAAAAAAATTCAACGTAATCAACTCCCTATTTTTTTAAGAAAAACCTTAAAATACCCTTAGGATTTGAGCATTGCGGGGTGATTTTGTTACATTTTATTTGGCTTCAACATTTTCTTCCATCAAGCGATTCTTTCTTTTGAATCACATCAAATCTTTCGATTTCTTTATTTGACGATCTTTCGGTGATTCACGACACATTCTTCTTCTTCTCTTTCATCTTATGCTTGATGGAAAAAGAGTCTTGCTTTGCGGAATACATACCAAATTTTACTCCAATTGTATTAAATTAACATGAGATAGGGTTTTGAGGGAACTCACCTTCGTAGCCCCATAACTGCTCAATCTTTCACTCGAACATAAACTCAGACCACCACTAGTGTTGATCCACTGTTCTTTGAACTTAAAATAGAGTTGTGGGATCTGACGGTGAAGGATTTGAAAGAAAGAGAGATGAAAATTTGGAGGAATGTGTAGAGATTTTGGAGAAAATAATACTTTTGTAAAATGTTTTTTAAAGTAATAAAAATGGGCCAAAACTTTTTTAACATTTGAAAAACAACCCTTTAAATAGAGAAATTACATGCAACTATTGTGTTGCATGTCTAAATCCATCGAAACGCAACACCTTACATTTCATTCTCATAGTGGGCTTAGTGTCATCACTCTAAGCTTCCACTTAGCCCACTATGAGTTAAGTGGAATTATTAAACAATGCACTATCTCTTAGTGGGCTTGGTGTCATCGCCATGAAACTTCACATAGCCCACTAAGTGTTAGTGCGGTTATCTAACAAAATATTAGATTTTTCCACTAACTTTAGTCAAAAGCTAAAATAGTTATTTCACCATTCTAGTCAAAAGTCAAACTTTAATTTTTTTCAAGTCAAAAGTTAACTTTTAGAACTTTTACCATTTTGTCCGTCTTGACTAATGTCGATCTTCCGAGTACGAATCTGCATTCATTTTCTTGAAATTCAAAACACATTTGAATATATTGTCGGTCAAGTTTGACTTTTCAAAGTTAAAAGTCAATCCTTTGACATTCTACAACTTTGACCATTTTCATCATTTTCGATCTTTTGAGTGTGAATCCTCATTCATATTATTTTTTATATTTAAATCACATAAACATAAATTTTTATCTCTAACTGATAATTATCGACTATATCATACATATTTGTCCGTTTTCTCTCTTTACCTAATTCAAACAATTCAAATCATTCCATCATATTGTTTTAAGTGTTTTCCATATGAGCTAGCAAAGAAACCTAATGGACCTATTATAAATCATGGGCTCCAACGATTCGAGATTAACTAGCTAAACTCTTTTAGATTGAGCTAATCTCACCTAGTAATTTAAAGTTAATAATGTTCTCCCATTCATCCTCAACCTCTCTCAGTAATATGTGATGGCACAAGGGTTCATTGAAAACCAACTTAATGTCCAATAAATGTCCAAACATGGTTTTCCTAAACATATATATTTTTCTAGGTGTTAACTTGTTTTAATGTTTAAGACAGTCTTCGCTAAGTATGAATAACATATTAAGTTTGCAAAGAAGCCTGCACTGTGAATTTTGGTGACAAGAGGCATTTTCCAAACAGAAAACACACATAACAAACACAAAATCAATAATATGTCCTAAAGCTCGGGACAATCTCGCCCTAGAATCATATGAATTAACAATAGAACTTCGAGCTACATTACACCAAGATGCCATGAGATTATGGTTTTACATGCATGTTGTGATACATTTTTGGGTTAATGTCGACCAAAATCGACACCGAGAACCTCACATAATGCAAATTGAAGCGCAACAAACCTCGACTTATTCAACAAAAAATCTCTGGACAATTTCATCAATCTTGACCGAGATTCATCATTCACACAAACCGAGATTCAAAATTTCATAAGGTATGCCACACAAAAATCAGTCAATCTTAAGAGCAAAACGTTTAAACTTGACCGAAATGAGAAACTTGTTTGATGAAAGTGAATATCAAATGTTCGTGAAAACAAGAGTATTTTGGTAATTTAAACATATTTTTATTTTGTTGAGAAAAACAAAAACGTGAATTTTTTAAAATGTCCCTTAAATCTAAACGGTGTAGTTTTTGTTATTTTTCTAGAAAACCTCCATTTTTTTATTTAACGTTGGTTTTAAAAATTGTAGGAAACAATTGGAGAGTGAAATGCAACGAACGACAGGGGATGGAAAAAGACAAAAAGAAACCATTAAAGAAAAAAAAAAACATTTTTGGACAATTAAAGTCGGAATTATCTCCGAATCCGTATTATATTCGCTAGCTCATCTTTTTATCAAAATTAGCTGGACATTTTTTTTTATCCGAAGCACAGCAAAAGTCCCCGAGAAGAAAAAGAAAAAGAAAAAGAAAAAGAAAAAAAAAAAAAGGGAAAGGAAGAACACTTTCCGAAATCTCCATAGGAATTTGCATTTGCAGGTTGTTAATATCTCTCTCATCATCATTTTTTCTTTCTCTGAATTTCTTCCATTTCAATTTCCTCTTTCTTCTTCGTTAAATGTCAGGTTAGGGTTCAAAAATGAAATCGAGTTCGTTTTCGTTTCTATGGAATTATTTGAAATTGAAACAGGTTTTCTTATACTTTATTATGA
>JBBPDI010000032.1:6767289-6782347 GCA_037974545.1 Cucumis variabilis | reverse complement strand
AGGAAACTTAAAGATGAAACAAACAAATCAAATGTAGCTCAATCTTCAACTTAATAACTCTAGGCTCAATTTGCCAACCCCCTCCTCAAATTAAAGTGACAACTTTAGAGAATGGGTTACACAAACACCTTTAAAATTTTTGCATTAATTCGAGAATTTGTCGAAGACCTTTCCAAACAAGAAAATGGGTTACACAAACACCTTTTAAACTTATATTTCTTTTGTATCTTTCATTTATATTTTTTTATTTTGAAAAACAGTTGTTGAGATACTGTTGATACTTGTTGAAATAAATGAATTCCAACATATATTTCACATTCCTTTTACTCTAACAACCTTGTTAATGTAAAACACCTATAAATATACAAAGGTATTCTCTATCTAAAAAAAATAGTTTTACATATATACATACTTTCATCTAAAAGAGAGAAAGAGAGAAAAAGAGTGAAATTTATGTAACTCATCTTTAATAAGAAAAGAGAGATCCTTCCCCGTGGATGTAGGCTTCTATTTGTCGAACCACGTAAAACTATGTAGCATCTCTTCTCTTCTCCCCATTCTTCATACTGCTGTGTATAATCTACTCAACAAAGCCATAAAAAATTTTCATTTGGGTTTGAAAATAGAGAGAAAATGTAGAGGAGAAAGAAGGAGAAAGAAAAAGGTAATTACATTACTATTTTCCCATTTCTTTTTTTATTCTTTCTTTTCTACATCATGTAGAGATAGTGATCTCCCTCTCACGCGTGTACGGTTCAAATTCATCTTCGTGGCTCACTCTCCTCCATGTATTCTTGATCTTGCAAAAAAATTTGAGGCCCAAATAACCAAAACTTATTATTAGGCCAAACAAATTGGTATCAGAGCAAGGTTCTTGATTTCAAGAAACTGATTCTTGGAGAAAGTAAAGAAAGACTGACCTGAAAATGTCCATAGCTAGAGTAGAAATTAAGAAGTTTGATGAAAAGGGAAACTTTGCCTTATGGAAAGCAAAAGCCTTGCTAGGACAACAAAAGACTCATAAAGCCCTTTTAGATCCTTCAGAACTTCCTATAACTCTCACAGCAGTACAAAAAGAGGAAATGGAACTAAATGCCTATGGAACACTAATCCTAAACCTTAGTGACAATATTATTAGGCAAGTCTTAGAAGAAGAAACAACACACAAAGTTTGGAAGAAGTTAGAATGTCTCTATGCTACCAAAGATCTTCCAAACAAAGATGTATCTAAGAGAAAATTTTTTCACATATAGGATGGATCCTTCAAAAACCTTATATGAAAACTTAGATGAATTCAAGAAAATAGTTTTAGATTTTAAAATCCTAGAGGATAAACTAAGTGATGAAAATGAGGCATTCTTTCTCTTAAATTCTTTACCCGAGACATACAAAGAAGTAAAAAATGCTCTAAAATATGGAAGAGACTCAGTAAAGACAGATGCCAATTTCATCCCTAAAAACTAGAGAATTAGAAATACAATCATCACATAAAGAAATTCAGTGGAGATGGATTGTTTGTCAAAGGTAAATCCCAAAACAATCAAAGTAAAATCAATAACAAATCTTTTTATAATGAAGACAAGAAAGGAAAACAAAAAAAGAAGTGCAAATACTATAAAAAGAAGGGACACCTAATACAAGAATGTTTTTTTTCCTTAAAAACAATAATAAAGAAAAAGAAAAAGATTCTAAAGGAAAACAACCAGAAGCTTCTGTAGTAGAAAGATCTTTTACCTACACCGATGTCTTGGCACCAACCTTAGACCAAGCCAATCAGTTTAACCCTTTAGGAAAACATGATTGGGTCCTAGACTCAGAATGCACCTACCATATGACACCTTTTAGAGCATGGTTCAATACCTATAGAGAGATCAGTGGAGAATCTGTGTTCATGGGGAATAATAATAAATATAACATTGTTGGAATTAGATCAGTTACCATGAAACTACAAGATGGGAGTGTAAAACTCCTTGGAAATATAAGACATGTTCACCTCAAAAGAAATTTAATCTCCCTAGGAATGCTAGACTCTCTAGGGTATGAATACAAAGGAAAAAAGTGGAGTTTTCCAAGTCTTTATGAGATGTAAGTTAGTCTTGGTTGGGGTAAAGGTAAATTATTTGTTCATAATAAAAGGAGTAGGAATGATAGAGGAGGCAAATATAGTTTTATCTCTAAACCTAACAGAAGCTGATCTTTGGCATAAAAGATTGTCCCATATAAGTCAGAAGGGACTTGAGGCTCTATCTAAACAGGGCATTCTGCCTCAAGGCATATGCAACAAAATATCTTTTTGTGAACACTGTGTACTAGGCAAAGCAAGAAAATAAAGCTTCACCAAAGCACAACACACAACAAAAGGAATCCTAGACTACATCCATTCGGATCTATGGGGTCCAACATCCACTCCAAGCCTAAGTGGCTCAAGGTATTTTCTATCCTTTACTGTTGATTTTTCTAAAAAAAGTTGGATTTATTTCTTAAAAACTAAAGATCAAACTTTTGAAAAATTTAAAGAATGGAAATTAATGATAGAAAAACAAACTAATAAAGAAATTAAATACCTTAGAACTGATAATGGTTTGGAGTTTTATGGAGACGTGTTTAATAGTTTTTGCAAGAAAAGTGGAATTACAAGACACAAGATTGTAACCTATACACCTCAATAAAATAGAGTGGCAGAAAGACTAAACAGAACCATAATGGAAAGGGTAAGGTGCCTATTATCAGATGCCATTCTAGAAGAAAAGTTCTGGGCTGAATCTGTTGCCTATGCTGTTTACACACTGAACAGAAGTCCTCATAACTCCTTAGGACTTCTAACTCCTGAGGAGAAATGGTCCAAACATCCACCAATTTTAAATGACCTTAAGGCATTTGGATGTGTAGGGTATGTCCACAAAAATCAAGAAAGTTAAAGGCTAAAGCTGTTTAGTGTATGTTTGTTGGTTTCACAGAAGGGGTAAAGGGTTTCAAGCTATGGCATCCTACTAACAAGAGGTTTATAATCAGTAGGGATGTTCTTTTCAGAGAATCAGAAATTTTTATGCTAGGGAAAAGCAACACTAAAGGAAAATCAGATGACATAGAATCCTATACTACTCAAATTAAGGTGGAGAATACAAGGAATAGTGTCTAACCTACTGAGGAACCTACAGTGACTGAACAAGAACAAGTGGAAAACTTAAGTGAAGAATAGGTTGAAATAATAGAACAACAACCTGACTTGAGCCAATATTCCCTAGCAAGAGACAGACAAAGAAGGGGTAATAGTCCCTCCAGCCAGGTATGCCGAAACTAATTATATAAGTGTTGTTCTAAATGCTACAGTAGTTCCTAATGATTTAGAACCAAGTTCCTTTGAGGAAGCTGTGAATGGTAGAAATCTAGAGAGTGGATTGAAGTTATGAATGAGGAGATAAATTCACTAAATATGAATGGGACCTGGACATTAGCTCCTCTACCTAAAGGATACAAACCAATAGCATCTAAGTGGATCCACAAACTCAAAGAAGAAATTACAAAAGACCCACAACCTAGGTACAAGGCAAGGCTGGTAGCAAAGGGTTTCACTCAAAAAGAAGGTATTGACTACTTTGAAATTTTCTCCCCTGTTGTTAAACAAACCTTCATTAGACTTCTCCTATCCCTAGTTGCTCAAAACAATCTAGAATTGGATCAACTTGATGTAAAAACTGCTTTTCTTCATGGCTATCTAGAAGAAACAATTTATATGGTTCAACCTAAGGGTTTTGAGGTTCAAGGTAAGGAAGACCTCTACTGTTTACTAAAGAAGTCAATATATGGGTTGAAACAATATCCTATATGTTGGTATAGAAGGTTTGATGATTTTATTGCTAGTTTAGGTTTTCAAAGAAGTTCTTACGATATGTGTGTTTATATAAACACAACAATCTACAAGGACAAGGTCTACTTGCTACTCCATGTGGATGATATGCTTCTTGCTGGAAGCTCTAAAGAAGACTTAGCCCATGTTAAAAACCTTTTAAGTAAAGGATTTGACGTGAAAGACTTAGAAAAATCAAAGAAGATCCTAGGTATAGACATCACTAGAGATAGAGACCAATCTATACTAAGCATAAACCAAACATCCTACTGTGAAAAGGTGATAAGAAGATTCAACCTCACTAATGCTAGACCTGTTACTCTCCTTAGTGCACATCATTTTAAGCTATCAGCTGTGAATTCCCCTAGTGAAACTGATATAGAACACAAGCCACAAATGGAAAATGTTCCTTATAGTCAAGCAGTGGGAAGTTTAATGTACCTAATGATCTCTACAAGACCTGATCTATCCTATTCAGCAAGCCTAGTCAACAGATATATGGCTAATCCTGGAAGATGACACTGGAAGCTACTAAGTGGATAGTCAGATACCTAATTTGGTCAAAGAATGCTAGATTGAACTACCAAAGGACCACTGAGACAAAACTAGAACGAATAGGATATGTGGACTCAGACTTTGCTGGTGACAGTGATAATAATTAACACGTTTCTTCCGGCATTTCGCGGTTGGGAAATTTCGTTCGACAGTAATTTTTTTGCGTTTTTGGTAGAGAGAGAGAAAAAAAATAAGTGTTTTTTTATTTAATTTAATTGCGTGAGAGAAAATTAAAAAATTTTGAAATTTGGGGTTTTTTGTTTGGAAATTTTTTTAACGACACAAAAAATTTATCGTTAATTAACAATGAGAACATTGTGTCAAGAAAAATTAAATTGTGTCAAGAAATAATCGATATTTTTATTTCAACAAAACAATTTACTTTACCCCATCTCTTTTCTTATTTTCAATGACACAATGTCTTGATTAGTAGTATTTAAAATCCATTTTTCTAGTAGTGTGACATCAAAGCCCCCAACCGACATTAAAGGACTTTAGTAACACTATGAAAAATGTCGGTTGAAAACTGACATCAAAGCCCAACTGACATTAAAGTCCAATTTTCTACTGGTGCTAGCACTATAGGTGACTAATAAAGTGGATTTGCTAGTTCAGAGACGTCTTCCCAAAGATCTATAATAGATTAATTTTATCTTGTCTCTGAAGATGTAATTGTTTCTTTCTTGCCAAGTGTATCAAAGAACTGATGAGATGGTGTTGAATTTGATGATGCCAATTCTAGTTTATTTATTTATGGAGCTAAGTTAATCATAGGGGGAATAGATGCGTTTTGATGCTGATTTGTCCAAGTCAGTAGGTTCAAATTTTCCCAAATTTTCTTAGTAGAGCATGAAATTGAAGATGTGGTCGATCTCATCGGAGTGTGTTTGATATAATGTGCACCAATTTAGGTTTAAATATGCAGTAGGGAGTTTTCTTTCAAGATGTCAGTGGTATTGATACATATATCTATGTATGAGGGATCAGATAAAGAACCTGTATTTTGTAGGGGCGATTGATTTCCAAAGATTGCTGAAAATTTTAGGATTTACTGAAGACTAATCCCCTTGGAGCTTGGCAATGAATGGCTTTTTTTTTTTCTCGGAAGCAATTTGAGATATTGTTCATGTAGTTTTTTCATTTATGTACTTTGAGTAATTTGAGATACTTCACAATTTCTTATTCTCTTTCCTTAATTATGATTCAAGGTACAAGTTAATGACATTTTTTTTTTGGTTATTTATTCACTTAATGCATGTAGTAAAAGTGATAATGCATGCTAATTAAGAATTCTATTTTCTATATGATCAATATCTTTTCATCTCTATAGTTTTAGGGATGGAGTTTGCTTTAGTTACTATGGAAACAAAAAGTTAAAAGTAGAGATTCGAAGGGATGGGAGTTTGCTTCAATTTCCATGAAAAAGATATAAAGAAAAAAAGTATAAGGAAAGGCATAAAAAAAGGGGTTTTATTATCATGTGCGGCAAGTGGTGGTATGGTTCCATGAAGTGTTATATATATATTGTCTCGGACTCTATGCATTATATTGCATCTATCCCATAGTTGAGTCTTCATTCATATACTCTTTTTCTTCCCTTACAATTCTATATAAATGCATGACTTATTGCACTTTGAATTAAGTTCAATGAAAAGCATTTCCAAATAAACTTGGTGTTTTCTTGAGTTCCCTTCCAAACACTTCAGAAGAAACAACAACAGCCATAGCTAATATCACAAATTAAAACTTTATGAGATGCAGCTTTCAGCTGAAGTGTTTGGGGGAACTCTGGAAGATATTTCGATTTCTATATGCTTATTTCTTCAATCGAAAAGGTCATGTGGTGGAAATTACCCTAACCAAACTACATTATTTTCTTTCCATGTTTCTTTGATTCTAAGCGCTTGATCGAGTCCTATTTGCTTTGATTGTGCCAATTCAAAATCAACTTAACTCTTTCAAATGGTAAGAAATTTTTTTATGGATATAATCCGTGCAATTTATTGGTTTAACCTTAGGCATAGTACAATCTATATGATTTTTTTTTTCTAGAAATTTTAATTATGCTATGCTATTTTCTTCTTGAATTGTGCAATGTTTTGTGTTTCTAATTTAAATTTTTTTAAAGGTTAATTATATTGTGAAATTGTTTCATGTGTTTTAAAAATTACAGTTTAGTTTCTATGTTAATCGATAAAATCTTTATCAATAGTATTTAACAAATTATAAGAACTATTTAATGAGTTTTTTTAAAGTGTTGTCATATTTACATATTATGAGTTTTAAATCATCCTTAATGTAGGCTAATTTAGAGGGTAGATTTAGATTTTAGACCTTCCTCATTTATTCTTCAATTTGTTTATATCTACCCAAATGTAAATCTTTATTTACAACCATAAACACTAAACTTAAGCTTTTAAAAAATTACCACTAAATTTATTAACTTTTTCCAAAGCATACAAACAACGCTGTTTTAGTTTTAGTGTGTTTTTTTAGTCAACTTAATTCAGTCAGACCAAGCCGTGATTGTTTTTCTCTAAGGAATTGTTGGATATTTTTAATATTTTAAGAATATCTAATCTTATTTTGTTACTTATTCAAGGAGTCAATTCCATCTTCCTATTCAATACGAAGTGGGAAGTTACTTCTCCTATATTTTTAGTGGAGAGAAGTGGTAGCTTTTTCCCTTAACTTTTCTTTCTCTTGACAATAACTCACATCTTCTGAATGGACAATGCCCATTAGCGAGCCTTAATCTAAAAAAAGAATAATGATTTTAGCTGTCAAAATTTAATTGTTGTAAGTTCAATTTTAGAAATTTTTATATTCCTTTGACTGTAAATTTTTCAAACAGGAATCAGTGTAATGATGAACAGATTAGATCAAGTGTTTACGTAATTAGCTTGCCTAAAATACCCCATGCATCAATTTAAATTATTTATGTTCTTAACTAGGCTTTTATTGGAATTATAATAGAATGTGGTTGGAAAGTTGAAACCAATATCTCGCATTTGGCTGCCTCTCAAGGAGGAACCAAAATTAAAATTGATAGAAAATATCATGTCATTGTAAGATCTATATATGTCGTTGTCCGCTATCAAATGCTATAGAATCATATATTTTGTGAAAGTGAATAAGAGTAAAGGAAAGCAAAGAGAAACAGAAGGGAAGACGATGGAAGGAGGGGAAAGAGATTGAAGCCGATCTAACGACCCACCAACCAACACGATGAACTCAATGCTACACCCATTAGACCTTCTAAAATATAATGAGAGAGTTTGTTTATATATATACATATATATTTTAAAAAGTAGTCGTCAATGACCACAACACTGATAGTGATGGGAGGTAGGGAGATGAAGAGGAGGAGAAATGAATGAAGCAAAAAATTACTATGAAACTTGATTCTTTCTACGTTTGAAACATATTTTAGACAATATTACCTCAAATGGTATTACCTTGCTTTGTAAACTTAACCAAAAACTATAATTAAGATATAGTTTGATAATTATTTGGGTTTTACAATTGAAGTCCATAAATACCTAGCCATGTTTACATATATAGGAAAATTGTATTGAGTGACAAATTAGTTTAGGTACTTTGTAAAAATGTCTTTAAGATTTGTGATTTTATAAATATGGCAAAAATAATCAACTCCAGGTTTTTATATTTTGTAATTCCAATTTTACCCTTTTTCTTTTGTAGCATCTCAGTTTCCAATCCCGTGCTGTCCAAAATTCGATTCAAATAGATAAAAAGTGGTAAAATAGTGGATCCTACTATTTTTCTTTTTTATTACTTTATTATTTTTGTTATTTATGTGTCCATTTTCTTTAAAATTAAAAACAAAAGAAGATTTTATTTTATTTACCTTTGAAAACTTTTTATTCAATTTCATGTAGCATTAGTTGCAATCTGATATATAGTGGTTGTTGATATAAGAAATTTAACTTTTATGTTATTGTTTTCTACTTTTTTTTTATGTGAATTTTGGAGTTGAATTAATTGTATTGATATTATATATATTAATTGTATTAATCTTTATTTTAGAATATAAATGCTACATTAATTGCAATATGAAATATAATGGTTTTTTATCAAAGCAATTTAACTTCGTTTGTGATTGTTCTCTATTTTCTTTGATGTGTATTTTGGAGTTGAATCTGATTTTATATGATTTTATTTTATTTTATACATTGGTTCTGTTTTGGTTTTATTTTGTTTCAGTTTTGTATATCAGTGTAGTGATATACTTATATTATATGTATTAGTTAATTTGTTGATATACTTACTACGTGATTTTCAAGTTTTTCAAAATTTATGCAATTTATTGTATTAGTATTAAGTATATGAATGATATAATCCAAAGTATCGTTATCAAGTATATTAGTAACGTATATTAGCATATTGGTAAAGTGAATCCTTATCAAGTATATCAATTAAGTTTTCAAGTCTATAGTAGTAGTGTACTAAGTGTATCAGTAGGACTTCAAGCATATCAAGTGTATTTAACCAATCGAATGTATTAGTGAAGAATACTAAGTGTATCTACAGTATATTATGTGTATCAAAACATATAACGTGTATCAAGCGTATCAAATTTGTTGAGTGTATCAGTGAAACATAACAAGTTTATTAGTAGTACACCAAGTGTGCCAAACTTATCAGTGAAACATTTAAGTGTATCAAACTAATCAAGTGTATCAAGGCCTAGAGGTATCAAGTGTATCTAGAAGAAACAAGTGTAATGAGGAGTATTATGTGTATCAAGATGTTTCAGGTGTGTATCAAAAGGTATCGAGTGTATCAAAGAGTACCAGGTGCATCAAATGTATCTATTAAATGTATCAAGTGTATCTATCAAATGTATCAAGTGTATCAAGAAGTATCAGGTGTATCAAGGGGTATTAGGTGTATCAGATGTGTATAAGGTGTATCAAATGTATATAACGAGGGCATTTGTAACGTCCAAGACCAGGAGGAAGACATGAATGATCCGGTATCACATCTGAATGAGAGGGATCCTGAGGACATGAAAGTAATGTTAAAAAAGACTTAAAAAGAATTAAAATTTAATACCTATACCAACAAGGTGCACCTTTCTTTTTGGTGACTCGATCATATGAACTTCAAAGTTAAGCATGCTTAGCTTGAAGTAATTCTATGTTATGTGACTTTTGAAATTTTTCTAGGATGCATGTGAGTGAGGACAAAGCATGCTGAAAGGACTCATGTTGGTTTGTGGAGAGAACTTTCACTCTAATAAGCCTTTAAAGATAGTAAGGATGCTGCTGCTAGGATGCAGAGGAATGTCGAGATCTGAAGTCCAAATCCTGGGCCTGAGGCGTTACAACATTTGTGACATTTTACTTCTTAATGTGTGGGTTGAACTTTATTTTTTTCATTTTTGCAAATAATAAAGTATGTGTGCTATGGACTTTATAAATTTGGTGTATTCATCATTGATCTTCTCATCACCATCATTCATCTTTCTTGAATTTAAACATAAAGTTTAAGAATGTGAGTACTTTACTTTAATCATATATGTAACTTATGTATTTGTAAATTGTTAAACTATATTTAAAATATATTAGATTTGATTGAAATTCAATCTCATGCTTTTGAAAGAGATTCATGGTTTATTGATTCTTGTTGGTGCATCTTATTGACGGTCATAGATATATATACTTATTATTTTGTTTTGAGAATGCTAGTGAGTTTGTATCTCAAACCATTTAATAATTGATTGGGATAAGTTACGAACATTGTAGTTTATGTTCCAATAGAAAAATTTCTAAGTTTGTTGAGATCATGTTTGAAATGATGGAATGATATTAAACTCTATGTTGAAATTAATAGCATATCAATCAATAAATACTTTTTGAACTCCTGATGAATGATGTATTTACTGTACAATTTTCTACTTCTCATTAATGAGATAACTTTTTCAAAATTTAGGAGGAAAATTAAGAAAATCTTGAAAAAATAAATTGAATGAAATGCATAAGTATTGTCTCATTTTGATCATCATATAGATTACTTTGAACTAGATGTTCAAAAGATAACTAATTTGTAAAAGGTTACAAATAAAATGTAAGTGCATTTACAGAACATTTACAATAAAAAAAGTGACCAAGTTAAAGTGGTTACAAAGACATCATCTAAGTTATGCTTAGCTAAATACGACCATCAATATCTTATCCTTTTCGAGAGAAAAGATAAAGTACTGATAACCCACGTTTTGCTAGCTATTCAGTGAGGAGATTGTAGCAATATAGAAATGTACGATATATGTGGCAAAAGTGTCGAGAGGTTGCTTGTCTTAGTAAGAGAAAATTGCTTATAACGCAAATAAGTAGAGATGAGATATGAATCATAAATTAACTAAGTATTTGGGTCCCGAGAGGTGAGCAAGTATGACGAAGACTCCGAGAGGTTGCTCACCTTAATTTTAAAGTTAATAGATGCTTTGTATCGCCTCGAAATGTTAAAATCCCTTATTTTACATTTAGTTAATTAAACATTCCTTCACATCCACGCCAAAAACACTGAGTTCATGTTTCATCACACTTCACTGCCATATTCACCTTGCTACTCTTATTCACACCATTGGAGTAAATACTTAGGAAAAATCATACTGTAAAATACTTTTATACTGTACACTCACACCACATAAGATTTAAGACGTGAGATAGATTCATTTAGAAAGCTAATTTCTTGTGTTCGACCTTGAACTTGTCAGGAAACCTCTTTCGCCGCTTGCAATTGGGTGAGAAGAGGAAAACTTGTACTAACGTTCAATATCAACATGTAGCAATATATTAGGTAAATTTTACATCTTTCATCACATAAGCCTAGCCTCAACGCCATGTCAGTCACATTATTAGAGCTTTGCACGACATATCGCATAAAGCAAAACACATCAAGTACCTTGTAATGACCCAACTTTTTATACTAAGCTGAGGTCATTACCTTAAAGATAAATAACAATTTAACATTTTCTTGAAAATAGAAAAAACAAATTTTCATTAAAACATGGTGTAGTTCGTTTTATAAATTTTAAAGATAATAAAAGTAAATAGATAAAAATTAAGCTCAAAACACTGAAACCGAACAATGAAAAGCAGAAGCAAATATGAGTCTCCATATGACATGTCATGGGCCTTTTCTGTCGTTCGCCAGCTTTCCTCTATCCTTACCTTTGCCTAAAATATTAAACATAGAAAAGGGTGAGTAAAAATATATACTTAGTAAGGGACTCACTACTGGTCTCTAAGGTGACTGTTAACTTCTCATTAGAATCGCGTGAGGAGGTACCTCAAACCATAGTGTGCTCGATGGAACGCACATAATCTAGTGATCCTGAAGAAACACTCTCATATGTCGGTGAACCCAAAGGAACACCAATAATATTGGGCTGTAGTGATGTAACGTCTCGAAAATTAAGATAATTTTTTAAGTTAATTGTGTTAGTTTTGTTTAATTTATTGGAAATTTATTTTGAAGATTATTTGAATTTGTGGACATTGAAATTGATTAAATATATGTTGGATGAATATTTAATTAATTAGAGGATTTGTATTTGTGGTGTTTGTTGAGAATTTGATTTAATTGTATGTTATGAAGTTTAAGTAAAGTTGGGAAAATTATTGATTTTATGTAAATTAAAATTTATCAAATAAGTTGGATGTTATTTAATTAAATTTTAAGAGTGGAATTTTTTTTGAAGATTTGATAATTATATGTATATATATATATATAATTATTATGGAAAAGAAAAAGAATATAATTACTTAACAGAAAAATATTGTATTTTGTAGAGAAGACAAAAATAAATTATTTCTGGGAGGATAATTATTTGGAGAGAAGATATTTGTTTAGAAAGTAATTATATTTTCCAAAATATAATTATTTGTAAAAGTATACACTACAAGAAAATGGACTTATCCCCACTTCGTAAGGGACGTCGAAAAAACAATGTTGACAATGAAAGAAAACATTGACGTTGTGAAAAACACGTCAGAATAAGAAGGCAAGGCCGACGCTACCGTAAACCACGCCGGGGATAAATAGAAATTAATTTTTTTATTACACTTTCGTTGACGTGGACATCGAAGACGTCGGGAAAAGTTAGAAATTAAATTTTATGTTAGACTTTTGCCGATGTTCTTACACACGACGTTGGCAAAGGTTTAGATTATAATATTAAATTCAAACCTTTGCGGGTGTGGTGTGTAAGAATGTCGGCAAAGGTTTAAATCATAATATTCAATTTTAACCTTTGTCGACGTTCTTACACACCACGTCAACAAATATTTAAATCATAATATTAAATTTAAACCTTTGCTGACGTGGTGTGTAAGAACATCAGCAAAAGGTTTAATAATAGTATTCAATTTTAACCTTTGCCGATGTGGTGTGTAAGCCACGCCGACAAAGGTTGTAATAATAATATTTAATTCAAACTTTTTTTGACATCAGCGTTGACCACGTCGGCAAAGGGTTACGCATTTATTATTATGATTGAACTTTTTCTGACGCCATTAGTAAAACGTCGAAGAAAGTCAGGAAAGGCTGATGTTTTCGTGCTGCATCGGTCTTTCCTTTTCCTATTTGTTTTGTGAATATAGAACAGAGACTTACGCGAAATTGAAAGAAAAGACAAAGAGAAAGAGAGGGAAGAAGAAGAGTCGCTTGAATGCCTGTTGTCTGCCACTGCTCGTCTGTCGCCCACCGCTACGTGCTCCTCCCTCATCCTCCATCGTTGATTTTCTTGGTATAAGATTTTGTCTATTTTTTTGTTTTGAAACTTATATAGTATGAAATGTATGAATGTGTAATATATTATGTATGTTTTATTATGTATAGTTTGAAATGTATGCATGTGTAGTTTGAAATTCATTGTAGTTTTGATAATGTATTATGTAATTTTATGTGTAATCCATGCAAGAGTGTATGTATGTGTAATATATAATGTATGTTTTTATATGAAAATGTATGTGTTTTTATATGTAAGTTTAAGATTGGATATGTAAATTTGAGATTGTATGTTGATATTATAAAATCTATGTGTAATGTATGTTTTTTAAAGTTTTGAATAGAAATTAGATATTGAATTTGATAGTTAATTTAAATTTGAGCTTAAATATTAATTTTTGTTTAATATCAATTATAATACGAATTTGAATTTAAAGTTGAATACGAATGTGAATTTTATGGCTATCCTGCAGTTATTATAGCCTATTTATTTATGTAAAAAAATTAATTTCTAATTGGTTAATTATTATCTTTGAGATTATTAAGTAGCTTTTAATTATGTATGAATTTTGTTAGGTATGTTGAAGGTATTAGTTATATTTAAACTTAAGTTTACATCTGAATTTAATTTTAGTGATATATTAGAGATTAGACAACATGGCTTATTGATGGAGTAAGATGGAGTTAAGTTGGAATTATGTTGGAGTAAGTTAAGATGAGATATATATAAAATTAATCAACCGTACGTATTTATGTTTTAGGGCTTTTAATGAGATGGACAAGAGTTGGATGAAACTTAGGGATAGACTTTTGATTGAGTACAGAAGAGTTTTCCAAGTTTTAGAGGTTGCAAAATATCACGCCAATAATTACGGACAAATAAGGTGTCCATGCAAGAGATGTATGAATTCGAATTGGAACCCATTAGAGGGTTTGAGCGACATCTATTAACCATTGGAACAACCTCTTCATACATAGACTGGGTGTATCATGGAGAGTTCGTGAACTTGTACAAAGGTAAGCAAAGACTTGATAAAGGAACTGTTGGAATTTATGTCCTAAAACTCATAGATTGTAAATATAATCCATTGACTGTTATTAATAAAGTATTATTATTATAATAATTATTATTGATTATAATATTAGTTTTGTTTTAAGAACCCAAATCCAATAGACTAACATCCTAAGTTGTTTAATGAGTCTTGAATAGTATGTAGAGACATACAGAGATCAATGTTCAAGATCAGCTTAAAGGGTTTATAGTATAAGGATAAGGTTGGGTACCTTATCCTGGTAACACTATGAATACGACTCACTTTGTATTTGATACAAACACAATGATCCAACATGTTCGTGTAGTTGACATTGTGAGTGATCAGGGTATCCTATGCAATGAGTTTGGATAAGACCGGATTGCAAAATAGTAACCACTAGATGTAACTCCGTTAACTAGTTAGGTTTCTATTTCACTAGGATGACCTAGGTAACTTAGTCTTAATCCTGAGTGTGTTATAAACTCTTATTTGTGAAGAATTGTCCTTTGATTTGTACGGGTGAGAGTAGCCAGATCCCCACTCAATAAGCTTATCATTTTGGGGATAAGACTGAGAAGGGAGCTGGAAACATAATTACACAAGATGGAATTCACTTCTTCCCTACTTTAGGGTACGTAGATAAGTGTTCCCTTAAATGGTATCTCCAGGTCTTCAACAAAGGGCCCTACCCTCTCTATGGCATGAGAGGAGTTTCTGTTTATTGGTAGGACCTTAAACAGGTTGTTCGTTGGAGGAGCACTGATATTTAAGGATTAGAGGTAACCCATGGGTAAAACGGTAAATTGACCCAGCTGGTGTTACGAACACTCGTGAAGGACTAACTTACTATTATTGGTCTATATCC
>JBBPDI010000032.1:6714140-6761170 GCA_037974545.1 Cucumis variabilis | reverse complement strand
GAAATATTAATTAAATATGATTTAATTAGTTATTAACTAATTGATTAATTGTTAATTAATTAGTAGATTTGATAAAAGAATCTCATGATTCTCTCATATTCCAATTCCTGTTCCAAGAAGAAAAAAGAGTTATAAATATCTAAAAGAAAATAGAAATCTTGAGCGAATAAATCAAAAAAATAGTCAAGGCTTTTTCTCTATGCAAAAAGAAAAGAATTTCTCTCAACTACCTCTAAACATTTTCCCATCCCAATTGGTTTCCACAAATCAATCTCATCTTAGATAATAGAAAGGTCTCTGATGGGTGGTGTCTTCAATTCGGTGATTTGTAGATTCAGAGACGTCATCGAAAGTAAGTTCTCGTATCCTATAAATTAAAGGCATGCTTAGATTTATATTTAGAATTTTGATTCTAAAATTTTGCCATTGTACTGGTACTTAAAGATTCCTAAATTAATTTGAGGTTTAGAAATGGTCCTGTAAAATCTTCCGCTGTCATAGGGCTTTTATCCCTTCATTCTCAACATCAGAACTAAGTCAATTAGAAAGTTCCAACTTAATTTCACAAACTTCTTTAAAAAACATTAGAGATTGGATAACTCGACCCAGAAAATAATTAAGTCATCAAGTAGAATGGTTCAAATCTATCACACATTTCTTTTGCAAGTGTATAGTGGTTCACGTTGTTTTAGATGAGGAAACACATCCTTGTATTCCAAAGAAATTTTGAGCATCACATATGTTGAATTCGATCTTGTAACACAATAAAGACATAGTTTTTTTAGTGCATGAACTGTACCTCTAATCTTCTTTATACCATCAGAAATTTCAGTCAAACCATCTTTCACTGTCAAATTCAAAATGTGTGCACAACAACAAATATGAAACAAACTTCCACGCAACCAAAGTGTCCTCAAATCTAACTTTCTTAATAAAATGTCAACCATTGCATCATTTGTAGAACAATTATCTACTGTTAAAGTGGACAATTTACGATCCATGCTCTAATAAAATATATACTTCATTAATGCTTCAGCAAGTAAATGTCCAATATGTGGATGCGGCACATGTACAAACCTATTATTACGTAATAATATGTTAAAATGGAAACTGCTAAATGTTGAACAAAAAATAGATTATAAGATGAAATATTTAAATTAAATTACCTCAAAAGTCTACTTTGTAGGGTTCAAGAATCATCAATAAAATGAGTAGTGATTGTCATGTATCTCTTCTTGTGGCTTGTCGCAGTCCACATGTCTGTAGTAAGGACAATCCTACTTTTGTTGCTTTCCAAAAAATTTCATTGTTTTAATTCTCTCTTCTTCACAAATTTTTATTATATCTCTCCTCATCGTGCTTCTTGAAATCATCTTAAACATTGGTTGGACACCACTAAAAAACTTTCTAAATCCTTTGTGTTCAACCATGTTTATAGGATATTCATGTAAAATTATGGCACATGCAAGGTCTCTTCTAGAAGCTTCATAATCAAAGAGGGCTGAATTTAACACTAATTTTTCCCTATTAGTTTTAGTAGGTTTCAAGCACGATTGCCTAATGTCTCTTTGTTTATGTAATGGACAAATTTTGAAATGATCATGTAAATATTTTGTTCCATTTCTAGATTTTCCTCCTAACTTTTTTTCACAATAATTACATATTGCTTTCATGGTATCATTTAATTTTTGTCTTTTATAACGATTCCATACAACCGATGTCAATCTATTACTTTTTAGCATTTCCTCATTATCATCACTATCTAATGTAATAGGTGTAGATTTATCATGACCACTTGAGGCATTATTAATTAGAGTTGATTCACTCATGTCCATAAATGTTGGAGTTAAACCACCTTGTTCTAACTCATTATGATTAGATAGAGTCATTTTCACCTACAAATAGTCCTAATGTACCCTCAAAATAAAGTAGACTAAATCTGTAAACCTTACTATTTTTTCATCACTTAATAGCAATAGCATGTACTCCACCAACTAATATACCCATCATTATAAATTACATTTAAAGCATTAAAATGAAAACCCTAATCACCTTTAGAAAAGGTCTCAAGAAGGGAAACCTCACTCTTAATTGATCTACAACACAAATTACACAATTCCGCTTCTGTTCCTAAAGATTACACGACAGCAGCTATTTCTAATAGATTTCCAACAACATCCCGAACTAACCAAGAACTATTTCAAATTCAATATCATACAGAATGCTACAGACCAAACCACCAAAAACTAACCCAAACCCATTAGAGTTCTCAAACACCCAAATAAGCCAAAAGGGAAACGGTAAAAAAACTAAAATAGAAAACAAAAGAACATAAAACCTACAAAATTGATCTTTGCAAAACACAATAATCAGATCAAGGAAGTGAAACTTGAGGCCCATGAACAACTAAATTCAGATTAACTCCACAACAAGAAATTCAGAAAACAAAAATTAGACAAAAAACAAATGTGCGTATGATGATATCGAAGACTCACAAGAAAAAGTAATAAATAAGAACAAAATCAGACTTCAAAACACAAAAATTATGGTAGATAAAATTAAAGTCTAACCTTCAAAATTGAATTAGAAGTTGTATTCAACGATTATGGGTTTCGTCCTTCTTGTTCCACTACGAAAGTTGTAAAATATTTTTAGATAGAGAAAATCCCGTTGAGAAAGAGAAATGAAGAATAGAGAAAAGAAGGAAAAGAAGGAAAATAGAACTTAGAAGTAGAAGGAACAGATAAAGAATAAGATTAGACTAAGAGTGTGCAAAAGAGAGTTAATGGCCTGACAATGATCAATAAGCTTTTGAATAATGCCACTCAACGAATAGGATTCAGTGGTCAAAAGATGAAAATTTTATTTCATAAGGGTAGAGGAATTAGTGGGCCACCATCAGAAGTACAAAGTTCATCTAGAAGGAGAAAATCATCAACAGGATGAGGTCTAACCTGATGAGTAATATTAGGAACGTGACTACCTTGAACTAATATGTAGCTAAGATGAAGAGTTTGAGGAGAAGGACCAGGAGCTTCTCCATTAGACTGAATGGCAGGGTGCAGAGAGACAAAATAAGAGCAGACAACAATTAGGAAAAATGAATAGGAATTCAGGTAGAAGATGTAATTGAACAGACATAATAAAAAATTGTGGTATAAAGAGTGTGGTAAACGCTTGAGCTGAGAAAATGGTATAAAGATGTAATTGAACAGACATAATGGTTTTGTGAAAAAGACTGTGTTATGCGAAATACATATACTATGAAATTTCATTAATAATGAAAGAAATGAATTTCCTTGTGATTTATGAAATGTTTATAAAATTGAGATGTTGAAAGACACCTAACGTCTTGAATGATTGTTTTAAACTTGAAGATATAATAATTGGCTTACATATTAATTTATATCACTTGATTTGATAAATGTGTATATTACATTAAGGCGAACTTGGGTTATTAAAGGTATTGATAAAAGATCCCACTCACTAGACGTTTTCGTCTAACCTTTCAAACATTTTGTTTTGTTTTATCCCTCCTAGGTAGCGAAGAACATCCGACATTGAACTTACAGCCTTGATCACTTACTGTGCCTTTTTAAAACACATTATTTTAGTAGTGGCCACTCTTAACTTGCATAGTTTATAGCAACTAGACGATGAGAGTCTAAGTGTTATTTAAAATTGTGTTTATTTGTTTTGTAAAGAATGTTGTACAAAGCACTAAATGTACTAGCTTACAGTACAAGAATGAGGGCTATTCCCGATGCAAAAAAACATAAAAAAAGAACACCAAATGCATCGATCAAAGTAATCTTGATGTCACATTCTACGTCGATAAAAACGTTAGAAAAACTGCGTCGGGATACCTTTCAACGTGCAAACAGTAGACATTGGTATACATGTATCCACAACGTTATTTTACAGCGATGAAATACATGTATCTATGACGAACTAAGATCACGTTGGGGAATGAGCTTTTTCGACGTCGTGTCGGTAAAAGCTTTCTCCGACGTCTCTAATTTACGTTAGGGAAAGCTTTTTCAACATGTGTTATTTTTTATTTTATTTTATTTTTGAAATTTTTTTGCTATTTATTTAATTAATATTTATTTAAAATCTTTTTTTGTTATCATTAGGTATTGTTTTCTGTTTCGCTTTGCAAGGCAATAAATAAAATTTGCATTAAATTATGAAAATTAAAAGATTTCAATTTATAATAAAACAAGATACATGAAAGATGTATAACAGAAAATACAAATAATATGTTTAAAACAATTACATTAAACTAATAAAAAAAAACTTACACCTATCTCCTATTACTAGTTGCGGATGTCAAATAAAGAATGTCGAACCTACGAATGACATAAAAGTATAGTTAGAATATCACATATGCAAAATTAAACAAATTAAATGTTGAAAAGTACGTACTCTAAGTGTTCATGACCCTCTTTGAGGCTGACTCATATCTTCGATCATCTTCTTATCTCTTTCATTTGTCATGCATAGTTTTCTTCTATTTTTCAAACATTTTCTTCTATGTGTACATCGCGATCTGCTATTAGTCGGTTCCACTTCTCCTTCCTTAGTCGTTGTTCTTTAATAGGACGATTAGCATTTTTAAGGTTGACCCTTAGTTCGCTAACCTCCGTTATATGTGTTTGGTAGTCATAATTATCGGAGGAAGAAGCAGAAGCAGAACTCTTCCTGCACTTGAGCTTGAGGCTCCAACCAAGACCTTTTGAGTATCTGGTCATTTACCCAAAACGGTCTCGAATATCTCATCCTCAGAGAGTGGTTGAGAACCCTCTGAGACTGGCTGGGATTGAAATTCCAGCATTTGATTCTACACAATAGAAGTTTGTAAGTTGGAAGATGATTAAAATTAAAATAGAATTGAAAGTATAACAAAAAGTTACAAAAGTGTTTGTTGCTGCCTATGAAACGAACTCGCCAGTCCTACTGGCACACATTTCTCATAACAACTTAACATGGTACATCGAGGAACAACATTCTTCAGTGAGCTCAATCTGTCTTTGAAAGAACGAGTTTGTGCCTCTTCTGTGCTTGTAAGGCTACTTCGCTCTAGCAACCTTACAAATATTTGATTGCTCCTACATTCAAACAATGATGATCAAAATGTTATATTTTCGAACAAATTAAATAAAGTACTATTAATTGATTTTATGGTAAATGATATAAATCACATAAAACTGTTGAGTCATTTAATGGTTACAAAGAAAGGGCCAATCTGTTAGCCGATTGACCAATCTCAGTGGTGGGTTTGCATGCGCTTCTTCAGGGTCGCTGTACTTCTTGAACTGTCGATGGTTGTCTCCCCTGAATTCTTTCCACACACTGAGCATTTGATGGTCAACAAATTGATTACGTGTTGGATCTTCACGATCTAGCATAAAAAATTGCTACAAAAGAAATAGGTTTGAGATTAGTCTTCTACATATGTAGGTAATTGAACATATATATATGTTTAAAAATTTATAAACTTACCCCTAGGTCGCCCTTAATAGCCTCGATGCACTCTCGTGGTACATCAGTCCACTTCAGGGTCTGGATTGAAAATGTGTCTCGCGTTAACACATCAAACGTGCAACTAAAACGAAGGACGTGTGGCGAGATAGGCTTGTCCTCTCTTAGGGGGATTGAAATGGGAATCCTCTCATTCTGTTGTACAGACCTCTCCACATCAATGTTTTGAGAATGTTGTCGTCTGCTCATAGTGGGAGTGAGAGAGGGTTAAGAGAACCTCCCATTCTGAAAAACATAAATTATTAAATCCAATAATCATAACTACAAGTGTTTAGGGTAACGAGAGACTACCCTGAAGTGTTGCCCACCAAAGTTGAACCTCCCGCATTATCTAATGCATCTAAGTTGAGAAACACTACAAGAAATAAGGTGTTTCACGATGCAGCCCCATGTCGGTGAAAACAATAAACAACATCGAGAAAGGTTACCTCGATGTCAATGTTGCTGTCAACAGGTACGTCAAGGATACTTTCCTCGATGCAGATAACGTTGACAATGAGGAAGTGTTCGCTGGTGCATGTTGTCAGCAAGTCATAGAAGGACTTCCCCAACGTGACGTCGTAGAAGAGCTTTCCCGAAGTGATTATAACGATTAATCCTATTTCTATTCTTTCTACTTCCCAATATTTCAAAAATAAATTCAATTTAGAGATGATTTACAATGATTAATCTATCAAGAAACTAAAATTGGAAGTCTGATCAATCTCTAATTAAAGACTCAAGAAGGAGATGAATCAAAAGAAACCACTAAATTCTTCCATTCATTTATGTCCTTATCAAATATGGTTGATGTTGTTGATAGATTAGTCTATTTCCAAGCGATTAATAATTTTTTAAGAATAAAATTGGACAGAAATAGGGACGAATATGAACGATTCAGAGAAGGGAAAGAGAGAAAGTACAAGGAATAAAAGAAGGAGATAAGTGATTTGGAGAAGGAAAACATGGAGAGAGTAGAGGGAATGAGAGAATGAGAGTGAGGAATAGTGACAGAGGAGAAAGAGAGGGATGATGACACTTCTGACGGTAAGGGCGACGACGGTGAAGACAAATGAATGGTAGCACGGATCTCCTCCTAGCCCTCTCTCTTGGTAGATTTTTCTCGTCCTTTCGTTGTGAATCAGTTTTATACTAAAGGGAAAAGAATTAGAGTAGACTTTCTCCTACGTCTTCAAAAACGTCAAGGAAGGGCCTTTTCCCTGACTTAGACAGACTAACGTTGCAAAAAGTTTAAATAATAAATTTATTATTTAAACATTTCCTGACGTGCACTCACACGTCACAAAAAGGCTACCATTCTAATTTTAATACGTACACTTACAACTTCCACTTTTTCTGACGTGTGGTACTTGTGCATCACGAAAATGAAGATATTAAATTTAATTTGAAACTTTTCTCGACGTCTGATTCTTGTACGTCGCAAAAAGTGAAGATATTAAATTTAATTTTAAACTTTCCACGACATTTGATTCTTGGGCATCGTGAAAAGTGAAGATATTAACTTTAATTTTAAACTTTCCGCGATGTTTGGTTCTTGTGCGTTGTGGAAAGTGAAGATATTAAATTTAATTTTATACTTTCTGCGACATCTGGTTGTTGTGCCTTGCGAAAAGTGAAGATATTAAATTTAATTTTAAACTTTTCTTGACGTCTGGTTCTTGTATGTCGCGAAAAGTGAAGATATTAAATTTAATTTTAAACTTTCTACGACATTTGATTCTTGGGCATCGTGAAAAGTGAAAATATTATATTTAATTTCAAACTTTTTGCGATGTTTGGTTCTTGTGCGTTGCAGAAAGTGAAGATATTAAATTTAATTTTAAACTTTCTGCAACCCCTGGTTCTTGTGCATCGTGGAATATCTTTTCGTCGATGCAAGCAATGTTGCATCGATGAAAGGTGCTCAACACCGTCGCACCTTTCACCGACGTTGTTTTTGGCGTCAAAATTATTCTTATTTCTTGTAGTGGAAAATGTCTGCCTTATGAGTGTCGCTCGGAAATGACATAATTCCTGCATACCATAAAACAAACAAACATTAAACAAATGTGAGTATCACAAACTAAATGTATAGGAAAATGACTAATGTGTATACGTGAAGAGTACATTGTTATTCATTATCACTTGACTCGATTTGATGTGATGATGATTGTTCATCATCATCATCGTCTATGAAGTTGTTTGCGATATAACGCACATTTGGTCTTTTCATGACTTTAGGATCAGTTTTAGTCCTGCACAGAGTGTCATCCTCAATGATGTGTTCGTCCACACGGTGTCTGACGAGGATTTCCAATACATTAAGTTGGTCATTCTCGATATCTTTAACTTTTGGCATTTCCCATACACGTTTATTCTGTACCACTTAAAACCTTTTTCAATTAGTAATATTTTTAGGGTCTTCCAGGTAGAACACCTAATGTGCTTAGGTTGCAAGAATCATTGGTTCCTCAACAAACCAAAAACAGAACGTGTTTATTAATTTGCAACTTAGTTCCTCGTTTGTCCTATGGTTTTTGTTGCTATCTGTGTCAAACTATCGACACTTGAATAGGCAAGCACGTCGTCCAAATGGATATTGAACGTACAATATTTTATCCAAAACACTGTAGGAATTGTTGTTGGCATTGCCTCCACTACCTTTACCGACTACCATGCTCCACTGTTCTTTGTTGTGCGTCGAGAATCATGCTTCAACATGTGAAATTGTACGCTACTGACAATGCATCCACTATAAGAGCGAACATCAAGTGAATGTCTCATTGCGAATGAGAAGAAATCTTGAGAAATGTTTGAACTCTCATGCATTTCTGCTATAACCTAAAATGCGTGTACATGAATAATTATATATAAAATATAAAGTAGCACATGTACGAATTCTCGAAGTCATTTACTCTATATATTTGAGCTTTAAATCAATTAAAAAATGCTCGTTGATGTCTTTTAAAAATTTTAGAAACAGTTTCACCCTAACGATGTATCAACAGTAGGTGTTTCCTAAAGTATGTAATTGTGAGTTTATGTAACGAAAATTACAAAGACTTAAGATATTGAATAACGAAAGTATGAATTGATTAGGGTAGAAATGCGTACTTGTGGTATTCTGCTATTTCATCCACATTCTTAAGGATGTAACAATGAAAGAGTTGTTTCTCTTCTTGTGATATGCTTCGAAAACATGACGCTCCCAATGGTCGTACCTTTTGAATGAACATTTTGAACTCACCAATCACCTCGTCCTTTGGAATGCTATCGTCATTTCGATCATCTTTGGTGAATCAAGTCTCAATCCCACTTAGATACGTCAAATAAAAATTACTTGATTCGTTCATAAGATATCCTTTTGCAATAGACCTCTTAGGACATGCTTTGTTATAAACATACTGTTTTACTGTCTAGAGATTTCTTTCAATGGGAGACATCCAACTGTAAAAAACTGAACCAACAACCTTGGTTTCGTATGGTAAGTGAACTACAAGGCTTACCATTACGCTGAAAAAAGAAAGAGGAAATATTCTTTCCAGTTTGAGCAGTATGATTATGATATTTGCCTGCAATTTGTCTAAATCACTTACTTTTATCGATCCAACGCATAAATCATGAAAAAAACTACACAGTTCAGTAATAGTGGTGTAGACATATCTTGATAAGAATGGTTAAACACTTTTGATAGAAGTCGGTGTAGCAAAACATAACAGCTGTACGTTTTGAGACTTGATATTTTTTCCTCATTTTCATTCACACATCGTGAAATATTAAAAACGAATCTATTGGAAAACTTAACTTCTTTCAGAAACTTGAAAAACTCAACCTGCTCACTGTTAGTCAATGTGTAGCTCGCATATGGTTTCACCAATTTGTTACCAACTTCTATCAAATGTAAATCCTTTCTTATTTTTATATCTTGTAGATCCAACTGTGCATTCGTGGTATCCTTGATTTTTTCTTAATTATTCAGCAACGTACCGACCAAGTTGTCACAAACATTCTTTTCAATATGTATTACATCAAGTTGGTGACAAATAAGTAGTCTCGACCAATAAGGAAGATAGAAGAAAATACTTTTCTAAGTCCAATTAAGAGCTCTCTTTCTCTTTCAATCTTTTAACAAAGGATATGCTTATTCATAACTGGAAAATCCAACAAATCTAGTTGTTCCTAGAGTTCTTGGCCATTCATTACCATTGGAGATGCCTTAGGTTCTACTTTTTCATCATGTAGCCTACTTTTACACCAAACGTGGTTAGCTGGAAGATAACATCGATGTCTCATAAAAGCTATTTTTTCTCTTATCCCGAACGACAATCTATCTCCCATGTAAATGGGACATGCCTCATACTCCTTCATACTCTATCTAGATAGATCACCATATACCGGAAAGTCATTAATCGTCCACAAGGCTGCATACAACGGAAAACACTAATCCTTAAGACAATCATATGTACGCATACCAAAAGTTCATAGATTTTTCAGTTCCTCAATCAATGGTCGTAGGTACATATCAATTTTCCTACCAGCAGATTTTGGACCGGGAATGAACAATGACATGAAGAAGTTTGACACTTTCATGCATTTTCATTGTAGCAAATTATAAGAAATTAGCACAATAGGCTAGATATTGTACGAGGTACTCATATGATCGAACAAATTAAAATCCTTCTGAAGCTAATCCAAAACGAAAGTTTCGTGGCTCTAAAGCAAAATCAGGAAATTCATATTCAAAGTGCATCCACCCTTCTGCATCAATTGGATGTCTCAACACATTCTCTATTTCTACTCGTTTATCCTTTTGTCATCACATGTCTATTGAGCCTTCTTGCGATACAAACAAGCATTGTAATCTCGACACCAACGAAAAATAATGCAATACTTTTACAGAAATTTTCTCCTGATATGTTAGAACTAACCTTGTACCTGGACTCACCACAAGTCGGACACTATTGCAAATCTTCGAACTTCTTCTAGAACAATACACAGTCATACTTACAAGCATGAATAGTCTCATATCCCAAGCCCAACTCACGCAATTTTTGTTTGTCTTCATAGAATGAACTAGGATATTGACAACACACATTAGAAATGCATGTTTTATTATCTTTAACATCATATCGAAGGACTTGTTGCTCCAACCATTGAGAACCTTCACATGCATCATCATAACTAAAAAGTTCAGTGACGAAAATAATGAAGAAGCAGGATATATCTCATGACTTGCTTGGTTTAATAACTCCTTAAATACCACGTTTGTTCTATCTTCTTCTAAATCTACCCTACTGTTAAACGATGTTTAATTCTCTAAACCTTCCTCCATCTATTCAACATGTTCAATATCAACTTGTAAATCATGCAACATACTGAACGTTTCATTTTCTTGAGGAAGTGAGTTACTTCTAGTTCTTTCATTAAAAGGATTACTACTACTTCTTCCTTCATCAAATCTTTGCATACTTCTATGCAAGTTCACAGACTCTCCATAATACACTCAATCTATATAGGAAGAGGCTATTCTAATGGTTAATAGATGTCGCTTCACACCCTCTAATGAGTCCGAATTTGAATTCATACATTTCTTGCATGGACATTTTATTTGTCCGTAATTATTGATGTGGTATTTTTCAATCTCTAAAAATTAGAAAACTCCTTTGTACTCAACAGAAAACCTATCCCTAAGTTTTATCGAACTCTTGTCCATCTTGTTAAAAGTCTTAACACATAAATATATTGGATTAGTTTTATATCTCTCCTCTCAAATACTCCAACTTACTGTATGAATAAATTATGTTCAATCTCCCATTAATTACAGGTTATCTAACATTTTAAACACCCCCAAACTCAAATTCAATGAACACTTCTTCGAAATAAGTCAACCTTTTTAATTACAAGTTATCTAGCATTTTTAACACCCCCCCATCTCAAATTCAATTAACACCCCTCGCAAATACGTCAATCATTTTAATTATAGGCTATTTAACATTTTCAAAATTTTAAATTGAAATTGAGATTCATATTCTTATTCATATTCAAATTAAATATTTAATTTCAAATTAAATATTTAATTTCAAATTAAATTTCAAATTCAAATTAAAAAACAATCTCGAATTCAATAAACACACCCCCAATCTCCAATTCAATGAACACCCCTCCCACAATCTCAAATTCAATATAATAAACACCCCCTTCCCTAACCTAAAATTCAATGAAGAACCACCTTAAATTTAATATAACCCCATAAATCTCAACAATCATAAATTCAATAATATTCCAAAATACTCAACATCAATCAAACATAATATCAATATATACATACATTTCTCTAATACTTAACATACATTTGAATCTAAATCCTAAAAACATACATTATATCATATATGTTCAATTTTCTAATTTTAAAACAAAAAAAAAAGAACAACCTTGATTGAGATCAGTGGTGGTGGGTGACAATGGAGGACGGTGGGCGGCAAAAAGAATGGCAGTGATGACGACGACCATGGACAGCGACAATCTCTCTCCCTCTCTTTCGACCCTCTTTTGTTTTCTTTGTGTGTGCATTTTGTTCTTTGTTCGTGGTTAGGAAATCTCTGACGTTTTTTAAAACACCAGAAAAACCACTAATCGTCGATGTCGTACATGCAAACATCGGGAATCATGAAACCCTTCCCCGACATTTCATTAATGGCATCGGGGAAAGATTACGATTCAAAATTATTATACAATTTTCTCGGACGTGGTCAAAACTACGTCAATAAAAGGTGAATGAATTTCGATGTTTTTATTTCAGAAAAGGTCGTAAAAATTAAATAAATAGTTAGCCTTCCCTAACGTTTCTCTCTTACACGTAGGGAAAAGTGAACCGAGTAAATAATTGTTTCCACTTTCCCTGACGTATATATCTATAACGTCGGAGAAAGCCTATTAATGAATGTACAAAATAAAAATGGTGAAGTTAGCCCGACGTGTAGATGGAGACGTCAAAAATTTTCCGCAAGTTGACGCAAGCAACCTTGTGCCAGAATTTGTAGGTGATTGTCGAGGCAATATTTCCCAACACTGTTGTCCGCGTTGGAATTCCTCCAATTCCTTGTAGTATTATTATTTGAAGTATCAATGAAGTTTCCACATTCCATCTAAGTTCACATTCTGCATTAAGATTTTACCGTTGTTTTAATTTTGCTTACTAGGCGTTCTGTGTGTTGCTTCACGGAGAATCTCACGTAGAGTTTTTGGAGCGAGGTGTGACATCAACATTGATTGAGAAGTGGAAATATAGTGTTTAGGGGGAGCCTAATCAAACTATATATATTGCTGGAGTTAAACAATTCAGGCGGAACTTGAATTTCGCAAAGACAGTCAATCAAGTATCAATTACTTAGGTGGAGCCCTAAGTGATCATCTAGCATAATCTTGTTGTATCTCAAGAATGTCTACTAAAAAATAAGTTGCATATTTATAATCTAACTCTAGTGAACGTATCTTCTCAATTGATTGCAGCCCCTTAGACGTAGGTTTATCTCACCAAACTGGGTGTCCAAGTACTTTGTTTTATTTTCTTTTTACCTCTCACTTTTCTTTGTTAACTGTATTGTTATGACATTAGATCCAACATTATTGTTACTCTAGTCAACCCGTTGCTTTTTCACATTTGTATGTTCCATGAAATCTAAGAACTATGTTCATGGCAATTACGCCATTAATGTACATCTAAAGAAACCCAAGATATTGTAGGCGAGACTCAACCCCACTAGTTTGGAGCTAACGTATTATCTATCCTATCTTTATGTTATTAGTAGAACTCTTGGAGCCCATCCTCATTCTTCGGTTTAACCAATGTGGCATTCTTCAATTCCAAATAATAACATTTCCAAAATCCCAATAAGTTTGAGTTGGAAAAAATAATGTTTGTGGAGCTAGTTATAATTTGTTTGTGGATTTAATAAATCTGTACTTTGGGATGCAGAGTTATGAGTTAATAAAAAAGTTTGAACTTCTTTGCTTGCTGTTTTGTACTAGCTAGACAACCATTTAATTATACACACAGTTTTTATAAACACACTTAATTAAGATATATAACTTACACAAGGAAAATTTTTATGTCTTCCATATGTTGTATTTTTAGCTCCTACAAATTGGGTGCATCAAAGTTGAGATGAGTTATGTGATACAACTGCAAGGGTATCTAATGATTAAGAGGAGTAATAAGAGCACAACTAATGATTAAGAGGAGTAATAAGAGCACAACGCAAGTGAAAAGAATAATTTCCACATCATTTCTACTTAGTGAAAGCATGACGACTACACCTTTTTATATTTAGGACATAAAATCCAACATCATGAAGTCACCGTTGTGTTTTCATAAATTTCAGATTTGCTCTTGAATATTGTAAACGATTCATCATTTCTCTTTCTTCTTCTTTTTTGTGATTCATCTTCTTTGTGGTTGTTTCATCTCCTTTTCTAAATTTTCTTTCTTCTATTTTTAAACGAATTATTTTTCTTTTTAAATCTTCTAATTCATCTTTATCATTTTCGGCAAGATTTTTTGAAGCTATTTCATGATTGTTTCAATATTCTTCTTCATCTTTCTCATATTCGAGGATATCAAAATTATTTAAATATCATTTTAAATGATAAACACAATCGTTTACCATGGTCAACATGATCGTTTTAATTTTGAAGTCTTTTTTCCATCGTTTAAAAATAACTACACGATCGTGTATCATGATCTAAATGATCGCTTACCATAGCCAATACGATTGTTTACCATGGTCGACATACTCGTTAGATTGAAAGTTTTTAACGATCATTTTCATTGAACTACACGATCGCTTACCATAATCAACACCATCATTTTTCATGGTCAAACTGATCGTTTTCCATAGTCAACACAGTTATTTAAATTTGAAGTTTTTTTCTCCATTGTTAAAAAAAATACACTATCGTGATTATGATATAAACGATCATAGATCATTCATTTAGATTGTAGTACACGATTATTTAAAAGAATATTACTCACGTGCGAGTGTGACCAACATCACATGTTGACTAGGATATTTTTTGTATTTTTATTGTGGGTTTGTAGGCTTTTTTCGTTTTTAAAATTTTTCTATACAGTGTAAATGTTTTATTGGTTTGTTTTATTTTTTAATAAACCTCTTTTAAAAAGTTCAAATTATTTAAATTTTCCTTATTCTCTTTACCTGCCGTTTGCTTTATAAAGAAGTTTGGGGAAGGTTTCAAGCTCAGACTGGTCATATTATTGCCGACAATAATGTCAAATCTAATGAAACCAAAAAGCAAAAAAAAACTGTCATCATCTTCAATATGGGGGTGTTGCTATACTATGGTCGTTAGGGCTTAAAGAGAAACAATAAAATCTTCAACAATAATAAAAAAATATATATGTTAAACCTGTAGGAAGATTTTTGTAATTTGCTAGATCTTTGGTGTAGTAGACACCCTCTTTTCAAAGATTATAGGCCTAGCGTTATAGCATTAAATTTCAGAGCTTTGATAGACTAACTTTCTTCTCGGGCTCATCTTTAGCCCTGCTTGTACTTCGTTGACTTTATTAATATTACATGGTGTTTGGTAGTCCTAGTGGTTTCTTCCGATAGTGACTCTAAACATCTTGTTTCCTTCTAAAAATTATGCGGTTAGAGGATCATGTAAATTACTTAACTCATTTGGATATATATTTAGAATTTTTATAGTTTTGTAATTGATATTACTTGATGTTTTTTTAGTACTAGTATTACTTAATTGAAATATTATATTTTATATTTATATATAAATACTAAATTATAAACTTAGTCTCTAAAATTTCGGTGTGTTGTCTAATATTTCTAAACAAAACCAAGAACTTTCCATTTTGTATACAATAGGTTTAAAACCTACTAAAATTTAAATGGATTGTTTTATTGGAAAAAAAAAGTAATTTTATATATAATTGAGTTTTAAATTTTTTAATTTAGTAGTAATAGATATTACATTCATTTTAGGGATATTTTTAAAAATAGTAAAATAAATTAAAATATGTATAAGTTATAGTAAAATTTTGGATTCTATAATGATAGTCTTCTATCAATATACCATATCAATGACTATTAGTGAGAAAATTTGCTATATGTTGTAAACATTTGGTAAAATTTACTGTTTTTAAAAATTTCTCTTCATTTTAATATTTAAAAAAAACAATGTATGATCTATTGAGATAAATTTAGATTTATATGATATAACACAAAAATATTAATTAAACTAAATTTGTGTTTAAATTAAATGATATAAACTTGAAACCATGGGAATCTATCAAACACATAGTACACACTATCATCAGCCATGAGTTTCCTAACATAAGAAAGAAAACAAATTGAAAGCAAAAGAATGCTCTAACTAGAAAGTCAACTAAGGTGAAAAACATAGCAATTTTGATGCAACTCCATTTGCATTAATTCGGAAAGGAGGGCGATCAAAATAAATTTATAAATATCGAACCTGACTAGTACGACTACTTAAAGCATACCGTTAGTGGTATGCACGGGCTAACATAGCAAGGAAAGACTGTATAGTATTTCTAATACATTTGGCATGTCATGTTTACAAAAAGAAGTACTCATGTTTTATTTCAAATAGTGACTGATTTATATTGATATAACTTGATATAGTTGACCTTTGATACATTTGATATATTATTGATGTACAGTTGATACACACTTGATACCTCTGGATATATTTGACCCTTTATACAGTACCCCATTTAGATACTTGATACACTATAAATGTACACTTGATAGGTTCCCACAGTTGGACTTGTTTTCAAGTTTTCTTTCCATTTCTGATTTTTTGACTTTGTAGTAGGTATATCTGATACTTGAAAGTTTAATGAGATGTGCTTGAAATTTTAATATTTGTTGATTGATGTATGATAGTTTGTTGATGCACTTAAAATTTTTATGTGGATGTATTTAAATACGCTCAATATAATTTTTAACTAATATAGTACTGTTGTATTTCATGTATAATATCACTTCAGAGAAAGAAAACGAGATTTGAATTCCCACTCATATTCTTGACATATAAATTAAACACTATCAATTACAAAGAAGATGCTATGAATTAGAGTTTATTGCCTAACAATGAAACGAAATACAAATCTTTATTTTAGAATGGAACTTGCTTTTTGAGATTGTGAAAAGGACTGAAAGGAAAATGGGAGAGAAAAGCAAGATTCTATTTCACATAAGAAATATTATTGCATATATCCAAGTATGTGTCTTGGTTCAAACCCTAAAGAATCTTGATATGTATCTACATTATATCTTTGTTAGCATGCAAAACTACAAAGGCATGCATGTGGAAACCAAATAACCCTATGAAGGTATAGGTGTATATATAGATTGGACTTGAAGGAATGTACTTGAAATATAAAAAAGAGTTAGAAAATGTTTGATCAGCATCTCCTAGAGTTCCCTTCCAAGCACTTCAGGAGAAAATGTCAAGAAATCGATATTTCTTTACTGAAGTGTTTGGGGGAACTCTGGGTGTAACTTGGTCCTAATTAATATTAATTTCTATTTTCCTTTCAAACTTTCCAAAACAGACCAGTTGGAATGTTCAAATTATCCTTTTTTGGTAAGTTTAGTTTTCATGTTTATTTCTTTAGGTTTCTTTCATATCTAGCCTTTCTTCTTTCCTTTTTTTTTTTTTTTTTTTTTTTTTGTTTCTTAATACTTGGCTTGTGAACCTATAAATAGTGTAATAATTTATAGGCATCCCATTCTTGATCCACTGGTCAAAAGTTAGTTCAAATCTTTATTCATGTGTTATTGAACGCGTTTGAAGCCAGAAGTTGGTTGATATAATCTTTAAGTTTATTGTTATAGTTGGATTATAGTAATATAAATGTTTAGTATGTAACTATTTTAGTTTAATAAAAAAAATACTAAATACTGGAGTAAAGAATAAAAAATTATGAAGGTAAAATAGTTAAAAGGTAAAATAGTAAAAACTGAAACAAATAGTAAATATTGTAGCAAAGGAAGGATTCTTAAATAGTGTTTAAGGCAGTTAATTGGAGACTTTTAGATAGTATCTACTGTAGCAACCAACATGTGGTTATTACAACCTTATAAAGTCTTTGTCCCAATAAAATTATAAAAATCATAGAATTCTTGTTTAATTTAACAAACATAAGTTGTATGTTTTAAAAAAGAAAAAAAACAAATATGACGTTTATCATATGCTTGTCATATGCTTTGTGATCGAACAAAGAAAATTAAGCATTCAATAAAAGAATAAATTATTTTTTACATTATATTAATTTGAAAACAAGATTAGAAAATGTAGGAAAATTGTCATGGATAGCAAAAAAAAAAAATTTACAAAATTATTGCAAAATAATTTAAATTGACTAGAGAAAGTTTCATAAATTTTGCTATATTTTGCAAATAGTTTCAATATTTTGCGAAAATTTTCCTAAAATATATTTCGTAAAAATCTATTATATTGTTTTTGAAAGAAAAAAAAACAAACAGTTTAGATTAATTAATAGAGAAATTGCATTAAATGACAAAAAAATTAGAAAAAAACAGCTTATAACACATTTTTTTGTATATTGCGATGACAAATAATTAATGATATCATAAGGGTATCAGACGACAATCAAAGGGCTATTGAAGGGTTATCAGGCTTATCTGCTTTTAAATTTGTTACTTTTACAATTTAGAAAATGTAATGATATGGGTTTTATTATTATAATTTTTTTATTATTTTTGCAAACACCACAAATTAATACAAGAGGACAATCTTCGTTAAACAATTGAATTGGTTTTTTCTTTCTTTGGTAGCAATAGATCTTTGTGAAAAATAAAAGCTAAGAGAGTGATACAATTCATACACAAGAAGGTTTTGGGGGATACAAGGTTTGCACGTAAAGTTTTCTTCTCTCTTAGGTCTTCAAATAACTGAAAAGCTACCACTGGAAAAGAGGATAAAGGAATGAGATGAACTGTTTTTTATTTCTTTTGAGTTGCTTTTAAAAGAGATGAAACTGAGTCGAGATTCAAGGATAGAGGAACGAATGAAGAGAACCAATGGAAATGGTGAAAATCGAAAACATTCAACAATAGAGATAACTCGAAAATAAGGATCACACGAGATTAAAAATCCAAAAGTACATCAAATGATTTAAAAAAAACAAACAACGTACGCCCTTGTAACTATTTTGTTTTCTGCTTTTTCTTTTTTAAAATTATATATATATTCTTTCATTTTCTTTTTGTAGAATGGTTTATATGGTTAAAGAGAAGAGTTGCATTCTTAGTTTTTTAAATTTTTTTCTTTACTTTTGGATTTCGATTTGGTTTTTTTGGTACCAAGGTCGATATCAAAGCAAGAGATTTTGAATAGAAGAAAGGTTTATATGCTTATTTTTTTAAAAAAAAAAATAAAATAATGAAATAATTACCAAATAGAACCTTAACCTTTGTTGGAACAAAATGGTGGAAATAGAAATAGAAAACAATAGATGGAGAAAATTCCTCTAATGTAATGTTGGGGAGGGAGAACATGCTACAGATTTTCAGGAAACTCTCTTGAAGTGTTCATGGGGCTATTCGTCAGGGTAACCACCACACTAACCCACAGTTTGGATCATTTGGAGCACCGCTTGTTTCATTCAAATCATGCACCACCAAAAATTAGACGCGTGACTCCCAAGCTAAAGTATTACAAGTTGGGTGATGCGTATTCTCTGATGGGACGATTACGGTCATGAGCTATTAAGATGAGGTGAGCCTGGACCTTTGCGTTCTTATTTTCGTTATTGGCTGCGTTTAGGATGTTGCGATTATCGTTGGTCATCAAATGATCATTTCTGTTCTTGTTTGCATTCTGCTCAATGTTATCAACCACTGGTTGAGCTTTAATTCTCCTTTTTCTCCTCTCTCTATTTCTAAACCTAAAGATTTTTATTCAATTTTTGGGTCAAATACGAGTTTCGGTCGTGAGCTTACACATTTTTCAAGTAAGTGTACAATACATCAAAAAGTGAACTTTCTGCGAAAGACGTCAAAAATAGAAATTTCAATCAATAGTTTCATTGCCAAATTCTCAACAACGACGCCACAAACTTGTTTGTTGCTATATGAATGCAAACATATAGAGATGCACTAGTAATGTATGTGATGACTACTATACATTCTAAGTTTGATTCATACGTGAGCATGTTCTCTATAATATGTCATGAATAAGGATTTTGTGTATGGTCTTCATTTGTGGAAAATTCATTATGGCTCTAAGTATGCGACTATTTTTGGCAATGAGCTAACACTATGTGCTGAAAATATGGCAATAATACTACTCACATTTGTTACTTAAAACTTTTAATGATATATGTCGATTGCTTACAAGTTTTCCTTTCCTATACTCAAGTATAAGTGTTGAGAAAAGGTTTTCGACAAGCCAATGTGAAACTCAGGAACTTAGTAGTTACAAATTGAATGCTATATTCTTATCTTTTGTGGTGATTCAATACAATACAATCATATTTATAGTATGCATCTAAACTATATTCTAATAAAAACACCTACTATGCACAAGTTATGGTGGAATGCAATGGTGACATGAGAGACGATGGATGAGTTTGGATGAATTTGAACTAACAATCAATTACAATGTTTACAAACTTGAGAATAAATGAAGGCCGAATTATTTTATTACATGATAGATTGAACTAAAAAGACTTGGAAATTCTTTAAAACGATAATGAGTGTCATACTTAACTTTAATCAAGACTAGTAACCTCTCGCCGTTGATGCCACACATATTTACATCTCAGGATATGTGTGTTGAAGTTAAAGTACTTTCTTTTGTCTTAGTAATGTATGAGTAATGCGTTGATGTTTCAAACCTTTAATTAAAATAGACTACCTCTCAATACTTTAATGTCACATGCATTCTCATTTTTGGATATACACGTTAAAGTTCAAACCAAATAGCACTTAACTTTATTTCTGATGCTAATGATTTCTTTGTTTAATGTGGTCTAAATTATTACTCTCAAGCAATTAAATACCAATACTAAATTCAATTCCAAATTGGATTAGGTATTTAGTATAGCATAGATTAAACAAAATGAATGTCTTATTTATACATACTCTTCAAATAATTCTTCTTATCTTTTTATTTCACTTAAAAGCATTGGTGGTTTAAAGTGATGGAAAGTAAAGATGATCGACCTAAAGTTGTCGAGGCTTTCAATCAAACGAAATAATAGTTTGTCACTCCTCGCCCCGCTAGCCACTTCATGCAACTAGAAGAAGGCGTGCCACCTAGACACCCAATGCGTACCTCTCCACGAGATAACGGGTTGAATGCCTAATAAACGAAACTTTCAAACCAATCCCCAACGCAGAGTTCCAACTTTGAACTCAAGAGATATTTACAACTCAACGCAGTAGAAAACACTTAAACAACTAACTTAGCTTCATCGCCTAGCATTCAACACATAAACTCATTAGCCTTCAACACTTAAACTCATTAGCTACTAAGTGATAAGCACAACAGGGATGCACAAACACAAAACAAAAAAAAAATACAACTCTACTTTTATTACTTGATCCAAATCCTTTACAATTACATTTCTTTCCTCGCAAGACACAAAAATAAAACCTAAGCTCTAAGCTTCTTGCCTTTCTTCACCCACTAGAATGCTACTCTTTGCGTCTAGGTGTTTAGCAGTGCAAGAATCATTTTCTCCTCCTTCTTCTTGAATTTTATCTTTAAAATGATCAATCTTTTCATTTTAGAAGGATCATCTCACTCCTTGGCGCCTCTCTCTTCTTCAACAGGACTCCCCTTTTCGGATTTGAGCTCACATAGTTTCCTTCTCACATCAATTCAGTAGTATTAGCATTGTAACGGATCATACCACAAAGAGCCAATCGAATTTTCTTAAAGAACCACTCGTTGCAGAGTAACCAAGGGGGGTTGTTGAATGAGAACTAATTGAAATTAAATCAAAGGGAAATGCAAGAACATAAATCTAAAGATGTTAGTGATGATAGTTATCAATTAAACCAACACCTAGCCCCAAGATTTTATTTTGACTCAATTTTAATTAACACTCAATCATCATTTTTCATCTTCCATATCATACCTTTAGAAAATTATAAACAATTTCTTAGCCGACCACATCTAAGAAGCTAGAGTGACGTCCTATGATTCAAATAATTTTTTATGCCTAGATGAAGCATCTTAAATATGTAAATTGATAAGCATTAAGATTTGGGGAAAAGACTAAGTCGATCAATCAAGTAGAAATTGCTTACTGAATCTTCGATGTGAATTCAATCCTAAGCTAAATGACAAATGTCATTAGATTGGAAAAGTAGAATCAATGAACAATTCTAATCTTTTTGAAGGAAGTCTTTTAGGTAGGGCCGTTAAGAATGAAAATTATGCAAGAATTAATCTCTATTGCACAAAAGAATCAATATCATTAGAAGGAATATACATGCAATAGCCTAAGAATTGATACAATCTTGAACAAAAGAATTTGGGTAAAAAGAATTGTCACTAAAAGCTCTTCAATAAAAAAAAAATATTACACCCAACTTACTAGTGAATTGATAGGTAGAATAGAGCAAATCAGGGTCGATGTTAGAATAAAACCCAACAAACCCAAGTGAGTTCAATGCTAGGCCTCCAATCAAGAAATAAAAAATGTTAGAAATTTCAAGAATCAAATAATATAGTAGTATAGGGGGTTTGATCGTGACAAGAAAAGGAAAGAAAAGAAATCAAATGCTATTTTTTTCGAATAAGATTTAAAGAAATGTAAAAATATGTTTCTCTCAAGAATTAAAAGTAGAAAAATGGGTGTTTTAATCTAATTCTAATCACTGAATTAAAGATATAATTGTAATCAAAATTAATCCTCAATCAATTGACCTTTGGTGGACAAATTACCCTAATTTAATGAACAAATGACAAGCATTAGATTTCATACTAATTTAAGTGATTATGTTTTCACATCATATCGGTTTCCACAAAATAAAAAAAAATTGCTTAAAGAACAAGCGTTTTAAATTGAGATTGCCTCTATCTTAAAAGAAGATTAATTGGAACACTTTCAATTTGGAGACAATTTATAGGATGTTTACTTCATGCTAAAGAATCAAGAAAGGACCATTGACAATCATGCTTTAAAATTGTGTTTGGCACATCTGGGAGTTGAGATTAAACCTTAAATTCATTGGGTGATCAAGCCAATTCTTAAAGATTTTTTTATTGAAAATGAAGAAAGGAAACAATCCGAAAGATCAATTAAGAATGCAAAATTGAACAAAGATTCTCAAAGAATTAAACTAAAAACACTAAAATTCTCTAAAGATTACCTTAGTTCATCATGAATTTAGAAGAAGCAAAGGAAAATTGAAAAACAAAGGTTGACATTCTTGAAGAACTTGAGAAAATTTATTCAATCTTTGAGAGAATTACAAGTAATTTTGTGTAAGACCCGCACCTAAGTTGAAGGTCATTGTTAGTAATAAGAGTTTTGGAAAAAGTCTTGAAAGAGTGTTTTGTTAAACGAACGTGTAGAAAGATAAATGATCGTATGAAAAGTTAGACGATCATGTAAGAGGTTGAACGATTGTGTAGAAAGCTAAACAATCATGTAGGAGTGATAACTTGTAGAAATACAAGTTATTGTAGTCTTTTATGTAAAACAATAAGGTCTAACAGCATGAGAAAAGAAGAAAATGAAGGAAAAAGTAGATGATTGAGCTAACTAGTGAATAACATACCGTAAAAGAGCCTTAACCCTGTTTTAACACGTTTCAGTGATTAAATCGTAGGATTTCTTGGCAAAAGAAGTAAAGCACGACGATTTAATGACTAGGCAAGAAGAAGCGTCCAACCAAGACGTTCAGCAAAGAATGTTAGGCGTTCAGCCACACTAGTAGACAAAATTGGTTGATGAAAAAGTACAAGAGGACAGTTTGCGAAGTGCCACTGTAATTTTTCAGAACATTAAATGGCGTGTGACCTCTTGTCAACATCAACTTTTGCCTATAAATAGAGAACTCAGTGTGCGTAATTTATGGTCAGAGAGGAAGCTCAAACATCTTCCATCCTCTATTTTTTCTAAAGTTTCTAGGTGAGAGCCTAGGAAAAAAGGGAGAGAGAGAGTTTATCCCTCATTTACCCTCAGTGTTAGGGAAAAATCAAAGCCAAAGAGGATGAGAAATCATATTCGGAGGCGTAGTCCTTTCTTCTTTCTTTCATTTTCATTTTATATTGTACTGTATTGTATTATGTATTTGATAGCTGAAAGGCCTAAAGCTATGATTTTCAATACATTGCATTTTATATTTCATTCACCCATACCCTTGCTTTTTCTCTTCTTTGTTATGCTTAATTAGCTTGTGCTGATAAAATGTATTTTTGAAGTTTTGAGGGTCATGAGATTTTTACTCTAAGTTTTGCTAAGTTAAGTGTGAATGTTAAAGAACGTTGTATATTGAAAAGAAAAATAATGAGCTTGACCATGATCATCTGACAAATGAAAACACGCATTTAACAAAGTGTTTGGCAAGAAGAGTGAAACAATGTATTTTTATTGCTAAGTTCATCTTTTATATACATTGTAGAAATGACAATGTGTGTGGCAAAAGCACTGAAAACTTACCCGTCTTAATCAGGGAAAAGAAACTTGGAATACTTATAACATGATTAGACGTAAATCATAAGTCAACTCTATGTATTTGAATCTCGAAAGGACAGCAAGTATGGTAGAGTGCTGAGAAGCATCTCACCTTAATTCTGAGTTAAAGTATGCTTTGTGTCGCCTCGAATCTTCGAGTGCATTCTATCACATTCAACTAGTTAAACTATTCCTTCCTTGCCATGTCTATAATGAGTTCTTTATTCATCTTTTTTCATCTCACCATGTCACCTTGCACCACCAGACGCACCAATAGTGTATATAATATATTTGAGTAGATAATATATTGTCCATATACCACACTGTATAATGTATATTGTATAGTCTTAGTAGCATGATAAGGTAAAATAGGAACTTAAACTCCCTATGTTCTACCATGGACTTATCAGGAAACCTCTCTTCATTTGCACTAGGATGACAGAAAGGAAAACTTGCACGATAATGATTACATTTTTTGATTTAGCAATGCATAGATAGGATTGCACCTTTTAACGCATACGCTTATCTAGTTGCCATATAGTCACTTCACCATAGCTCTTAACACCTCATCTATGGTAATCTTGCATGCGGATACACACTTAAAAGAAAATCTCAAGCAAGTTTTTGATGTTGTTGCCAGGGAGATTAATGTTTTTCTTCTATAACTTAATTGTGTACTAAAATTGTGCAAAAGTTCTATTTCGGTTGAATCACGTCCTTTAGTCGAAGAGAACGTGTACGAATTTATGAGTGATGAAAAACAACAAAGATTTTAATTTGACCTTGAATTTGAACGAACTGTTCGGAGGAATAGACAAGAGAGGTAGAGGCTAAACTGATAAGGGCTCTAGGTGTCCCAAATCTCATAAAAATGTTCCTCTTAAAAATCTTGCTTACTGTAACCGCATCGTTCTTCGCACGAGATGTGACTTTAACTTATTTTGATGTATAGTCAATGGACAACAATATGTATATATGGCCACCAGATTGAAGAAACGATCCCATAAAATCAATTTCCCACACATCAAAGAGTTTAATTTCCAGGATGGACTGTTGAGGCATTTCGTTGCGATAAGAGATGTTTCCTGTCCTCTAGCATTGATCACATTTGACCACAAAGCTCATTGCATCTTGAAATCAAGTAGGCCAGAAATACCCACTCTGCAAAATCTTCGCAACCTTCTTCTACCCATAAAAGTGTCCTTCATAGGGTGCTTCATGACACTTAGCAGGTATTTCAGTTGTCTCATATTTAGGGACACACCGCCTCAATAGTTGATATGGTCCCAGTTTGTAGAGGAAGGGCTCATCACATCTATAGAGATGACATTCATGAAACAACTTCTTTCTTTGCTGGCTGTTAAAGTCATGCAGCCATGTCTTGCATATTATATAATTGACTATGTCGGCATACAAGGGTTCTTTTACTTCAATGCGGAAGACTTGTTCATCAAAAATTTGTTTTCAATTTCTCTCTTCTCGTATTGAAACTTCTCATCCAAGGATGCAACAACTGATCTGCCACTTGGTTCTTAGTACCTTCGCAATCTATAATCTCTGAATCAAACTCTTGAAGCAAAAATACTCATATGATTAATGGCGGCTTGGCATCTTTCTTGGCCATCGAATATCTTATCACGGAATGATAAGAGTGTACCGTAACTTTGGAGCCAACAATGTAACTCTTAAACTTTTCGATTGCAAAAACTACTGCAAGCAACTGCTTTTTAGTTGTAGTATAATTCTCTTGAGCTTTATTGAGAGTTTCGCTCGCGTAGTAGATGGGATGTATCACTTTGTCTTTCTTTTGACCCAGCATAGCCCCTACCGCCACATCACTCACATCACACATTAGTTAAAAGAGTTGTGACCAATTTGGTGTGATAAGGATAGGCGTTAAGATCAACACGTCTTTTAAATTTTGAAACGCATGGTTGCATTTATCATAAAAAATATAAGGTCGATCTGCGCATAGTAGGTTACTGAGAGGCTTAGCTATTTGGGAGAATCCTCTAATAAATCTTCTATAGAATCCTGCATGTCTCAAAAAGCTCCTCGAAGGCTTCACACCTAAAGGCAGTAGCAATTTGCTTACCACATCAATCTTTGTGAGGTCCACTACTAATCTTGTGTTGGAGATCTTTTGTCCAAACACAACTTTCTTCTTGACCATGAAGTGACACTTCTTCCATGTCAAAATGAGACGTGTCTCTTCATATTTCTCTAAAACCTCTTCTAAACTACTCGAGCATTCTTCAAAGAAGTCCCTGAATACAAAGGAGTCATCAATAAAAATCTCTATTGACCTCTCTAGGAAGTTTGAAAAGATAGCCATAGTGCACCTTTGGAATGTTATTGGTGCATTGCACAAGCCAAAAGGCATCTGATGAAATGCAAATGTGTTATAAAGACAAGTAAATGTTGTTTTGTGTTGGTCTTCAGTGCAATTGTAATTTGGTTATAACTAGAATAACCATTTAGAAAGAAGTGATACTCTTTACCCGCAAGCTTGTCAACCATTTGGTCAATGAATGGCAAGGGGAAGTGGTCCTTCTTTGTTGCCCATTAAGCTTGTGGTAATCCATACAAATCCTTCACCATGTGATTGTTTGCATCATGATCAATTCATTATTCTCATTTCTAACAACAGTCATCTCGTCTTTCTTTGGAATGCATTGCACTAGGCTCACCCATTCACTATCTGAGATTAGATATATTACCCCTACATCTAGTTATTTAATAATTTCTTTCTTTACAACTTCTTTCTTCGTAGGGTTTAAACCAGTCGACCATGAAGTACATCTTACAACACATTACAATATAACTATAAAATGGAAGATAGAAGAAGGAACTACGCCTCAGAGTATGATTTTTCATCCTCCTTGGCTTTGATTTTTGCCTATTGATGAGGAAAAATGGAAGGGAGAAGAACTCTCTCTCTTTTTTATTTTGGGCTCACACCTAGAAACTTAGGGAAAGGGAGGTTGAATGATGTATGAGCTTGCTTTATGACCAAAAATTATGCACCCTTTGTTCTTAAATGAGGCTTTATTTATAGGCAAGAGTTTGGTTGTCTGTTAGTGCTCTAAATGGCTAACTTGCTTCTTTGCTATACACCTTGGTTGAACGTGTCTTCTCGCCTAGACGTTGCTTCGCCAAGCTTCACTTTGTTTGCCTAAAAATCTGCTAAATAAGCACTAAAACATAGTAAAACAGGGATAAGGCTCTTTCATGTTACGTTATTCACAAGTTAGCCAAATTGACTACTTTTGCTTTTGTTTTCTTCCATTCTCATTCATTTAAACCTCATTATTTTACATAAAATGCTACAATAACTTGTATTTCTATAAGTTATCTCGTGCGCAAGAAGAAGTTTGGAGACTAACTTCACCTTGGCAAGATAACTTCCATCATTTGTTCTGACAGGAGAACAAGTGCGAGTAATAGGCGTCGAGAGGTTGCCACCCTTCAACGCGAAGTGAACTCTTCTAAATATACCTTGTTTAGCTATGCTTAGTCACTTGGATCCTGAAAGGAAAGCAAGTGTGTCATTTAAAGACTCCGAGAGGAGCTCACCTTAATCATATTCTATTCAAGTAAGTCATTTCGCATCAATCATCTTTCATAGCTTAATCGTCTCGTAGCACTAAGACATTCCTTCACTCCTTTCTTCAGTACAAGTTAGTTCATGAATGAATTTCATTCTTGCAACCATCTTCAGTACCTCACTACTAGTTCATGAATGCATTTCATTCTCGCAACCACCTTCAGTACCTCCACATGTACAGAATTCTCTAGCGTACATAAGTAAATATAGTTTAAGCTTATACTCTTCCATATTGTATAGTTTATTCTTTTATATTGTCTGATTGATTAGTAGATCCTAGAACTAAGCATTGATATCAATTCTCTGTGTTTGATCCTAGATCAAGCGAAATTAGGAAATTCATAATCAAAATGCTTTTATCCCTCTGCATCAGCTGGATATCTTAACACATCATCTGTTTTAACTCATTTATCCTTATATCATCTCATGTCAGACAAGCCTTCTTGCAATACAAACAATCACTTTAATCACGGTATTAACGAAAAGTGGTGCAATACCTTATGTGAAAATATTTCCCTTGGTTAGCACTAACCTTGTACCAAGACTCACCACAAGTTGAACAATGTTGCGAATTGCCAAATTCCTTCCAGTACAATACATTGTGGTACTGTTACATATGGATTGTCTCGTATCCTAGGCCTAAGTCAAGTAGTTTTCGTTTACCTTCGTAAAATGAACTAGGAATAGTAGTACCCATTGGAAATGTTACTTTTAACAGTTCTAATAACATGTGAAGGACTTGTTACTCCAACCGTTGAGAACCTTAATATGCATCAACTTAACCAAAAACTTCAGGGAGAAAAGTTACAACCAACTCAGGTATAGCTCATTAAGTGCTTCATTCAATAACTTCTAAAATATTTTTGCTATTGCCTTTTGTTCTACACTAATATTAATCAGCATTTCATTCTCTAAACTTTTCTTCGTTTCTTCTTTATGTTCAATCGAAGCTTGTAAATCATTAAGCATACCCAATATTTCATTTTATTCATGAAAAAGATTACTGCTAGTTCCTTTATGAAAAGGATTACTACTAGTTCCTTCATCAAATATTTATATACCTCTATGCAAATTCACTAGCTCTTCATGATACACCCAGTCTGTATAGGAAGAGGATATTTTAATTGTTAATAGATGTCACTCCACACCCTAATGACTCCCAAATTGAGTTCATACATCTCTTTTGCATGGACACCTTATTCGTTCGTAATCATCGACGTGAAACTTTGCAACCTCTAAAAATTGAGACACTCCATCTTTATACTCAACTAAGAATTAATTTCTAAGTTTCATCCAACTCTTGTCCATCATTAAAGATCTAAAACATAAATAGGTTTGATTAGTCTTATATTCTACACTTCATAAGTACCTCACAAGTACCCAATCTCCCAATTTTCACTAAACCTTAGTTTAAATTAAAAAGGCTACCATAATTGTAGAATAGCCAAAACAAACTAACATACTTTACAAGCTACCTAACACTTCAAACAAAAAAAACTAGTAACAAATAAAAAAAACTAAGTTTAAACTAAAGGCTACCATAATTGCAAAATAGTCAAAACAAATCTCAACCACAAATTACAACCCCTTTGATTTTTAAATGCATTACATCCCCTCAAATTTAATATCAAAACTATTTCAAAATCTAAATCCTAAAAACATTTCCAAATATAAATCCTAAAACTATTTCAAAATCTAAATCCTAAAACTATTTCACAATCTCAATCCTAAAACTAATTCTTTAACTAAACAATGAATTAAAAAAACAATAACTAATACACTTACCGTAATGAAGAGCGACAACGGCGACAACGACAGACGACGACGAGCGGCAGGCACGGTGAGCAACAGTGAGCTTTGGCCTTTCTTTTCGATCTCTCTGTTTTATCTCCTTTTTCAGTTCTGTGATTTTTAGATCTAGAAGACGATTTTATAGAAAAACTCTCGACACACAACAAAAACATGAGGAGAACCCTCCTAATTATCCCGATGCCATTAGTAACGCATCGAAAATATGGCACCTACTCCTGACGCTCATTGCATGGTGTCGAGGGAAAGAGAATTATTATTTAATTGTTTCCTTCTCCTTCAAAACCATAAATGTCCATGTCGGCCATAGCCGATCTATTTCCTACATATATATGTATGGCGTCGGAGAAAAGGAAATTATTATTTAATTGTCTCTTTTTCCTCAACGTGCTAAATGTTCACGTTGAGAATAGTCGCACCAGTCCCGATGTGTATATGCATGGCGTCGGGGCAAAAAAAATTATTATTTAATTATTTTCTTATCCCAAACGCCGCCCCGACATGTACGTCTACAGTGTCGAGGATTGGCTAGCCATTCCTGATGTCAGAAAAAATTCAATCTACCGACACACACCTTATGGCGTCAATGTGTGTGTTATTTGTCGACGTTTCTTATCTCGATGCATTTTATAGCGTCGAGATATCCTTATTTTTTTGTAGTGTTTAAAGATTTAGCAAATAAATATCCAAAATATAGTAGATTAGCTAACTTAAATACACAGAATAGAAAACATTAAGTTGTTGTATTAGTATTATTGTCTTTTTTAATTGACATTGCATGCCTTTTCATTAAAACAACAGACCAATGTGTTAACTTAATATAAAATGCACAAAATAATAAAATGTTTTTACTAATATAACAATGTCAATCAGATAAAGTTTTACAATAAGATAGGTTAGTAATTTGTTCTGTTTATTCATCTTTAACCATTCTAAATATATGAAAAATAACAAATAATACTCGATTCTTTACTATATTTTTAATACTAAATATATTGTCATTTCTACAATTACTAGATTTGTATTATTGAAAAGAATTATCTACATAAAACTTCAAAACAAATGTTATGTTAATTTGAGAATGTTACCGATTGCTATCATTGATAATGAATTAATATTATGATAGTTTCAACAAGATTTTAAAAGAAATTTAATTTGTGGAATTTAAATTTTGCATTTGTATTAATTTAAGTATCTTGAGTACAATAACTAACATAAGCTCAGCTTATAATGCACATGTTCGGTAGGTTCTTCTGGTAGCTCACAAAGAATAAATAAGCACCAACAGTTTTGAAAGAAGTTCAAATATATTTAATTTGAATCTCAATAGAATTAAATAGTTAATTTTTTTTAAGGATATTAAAAAGGAATGGATTGAACAAATTCATTGTGTTACTAATAAAGTTATTTTAAATTTTTTCAATATATCTTAAATTTATTAGAGTATGTTATAAAATAAGAATTAAGAAACAACATTAATAGAGAAGAATAGAAACACAAGAGAAGAATAGGGAAGAGAGAAATATAGAAAACAGTCAAACTCAATTGTGGTGTGTCTTACAAAGGCACCACACACCTTTATTTATAAGACATGTCATGATATAGGTCATACTATGAAATTCAATTGAATGAATGTTACAACATGGAATAGAGGGAGTGTTATATGAAGATTGATAACCTATTATAGGTTATGGATATGTACATATATAATTATATTTACAATCTACATATATCCATATTATATAAAATAAATGCCTCATTAAAACATTACTAGGAAAAAATCAGATAGGAAAAAAATTCTAGTGAAAGAAAAAGAATACATCATTTTTATACAATAATAACTGTCTCATTAAAAACCTTGTTAGAAAAACCCAGTAGAAAAAACCATAGTCAAGGAAAAAAGAGTACAATATTTTTATTCCTTGAGGACAATATTTCTACTCCCCCTTATGAATAGAGTTCTCTAAGTCGTTGCATTCCAATGTTGTGCACTAGCTTTTCAAATGTTGATGTGGATAATACTTTTGTAAATAAGTCTGTCAAGTATTCATTTGAAGAAATTTGTTGAACACTAATGTCACCATTTTCTTCAAAGTCATGTGTATAGAAGAGTTTTGGTGAGATATGCTTTATTCTATCTCCTTTTATATACCCTCCTTTGATGTGTGTAATACATATAGTATTATCCTCAAATAATATTGTTAGTAAATTTTTACGGAAAGACAAACCATATGTTTCTTGAATATGATGAGTCATTGACCTCAACCATACACATTCTTTACTAACTTCATGAATTGCATGAATTTCTGCATGATTTGATGAAGTGGTAATAAAATGGTTTGCTTCACAGATTGCCAAGATATAACAGTTCCTCCACGTGTAAACAGATACCAATTTGAGATTTTGCTTTGTGTGGGTCAGATAAATATCTAGCATCTACATAACCAACTAAATCAAAGTTTGATTTGTTTGAATAAAACAAACCAATATCAATCGTCCTTCGAAGATAACGAAGTACTAGCTTAACTCCATTCCAATGTCTTTTTGTTCGAGAATAACTATATCTTGCTAATAAATTTATTGGAAATGTTATATCTAGTCTCATGTTATTAGCAAGATACATTAGTGCATCTATTTCACTAAGGTATGGCACTTCAGAACCAATTAATTCTTCATTATCTTCTTGAGGTTAAAAGATATTCTTTTTTACATCTAGTGATTGAACCACCGTTCGAATGTTCAACGGGTGTGCTTTGTCCATGTAGAACATTTTAAAAATCTTTTCTGTATATGTCGATTGATGAATAAAAATTTCATCGGGTAAATGCTTGATTTATAAGCCAAGGCAAAATTTTGTTTTGCCAAGATCTTTCATCTCAAATTCCTTTTTGAGGTATTATATTGTGTTTGAAAGCTCTTTAGGAGTTCCAATTATATTTAAATCGTCAATGTAACACCCTAAAAATTAAGGCAAATATTAATTTAAATTTTTTGGTTTTATTAATTATGTTGGAATTAGTTGGGTGTTATATTTTGTGAGAATTGTTTATTTGTGGAATTCTAGCTCAAGGGTTGAATTGGTTTCACCCTCTTTGGTTGGTAACTTTGAAAGCGTAAGTAATTAATTGTTTAATGTTGGTCATCAAACTATTAATTTCAATCTTATTTATGTATAAGATTTGTAAATTTGGAAAGCTTAACTATTGCTGTTAGGAATAAATTTTGTTAAGCTAATCTCGAGGTAAGAGATTCTGCTATTAGACCTTTGACATAGCTATGATGCATAATGTGACCGTTAGGGATTACTGATATAGATGGCTGCATAGATGACTGTTATATATGACCGAGATATGTTATAATCGAGATATGTTATAAGTGAGACATGCTATGACTTAGATATGTTATGATTGATATATATTATGACTGAGATATGATATTTATGATATGCTACATATTATAGATTATGGTGTTCAATTAATTTTATCTGTTAGGGTCGTACCATATAGGTGTCTCTTGGGATCACTACCTATTTATGTCTATGTGGCTTATGTCTGTGTGGTTAACTTTTATGAGTGATTCGATAGGGTCACTTTCATTCGATTCTCCTAGGCGTTCCTTCTGATCGTCGAAGACCAGTTTTTCTTAGATGTTCCTTCGAGTCATTAAAGACCAGTTTCTGTTAGGTGTTTCTTCGGGATCACCGAAAACCAGATGTATTCCTTTGAAATTACTAGATAGCGTGCATTTGGGAGCACGATAGTTATGTGGTACTTTCTTACAGGACCTTAATGGGAAGTTAACAGACACCTTGCAGGACTAGTAGTGGGTCTCTTACTGAGTATGTGTTTATACTCACTATTTCTATGTTTAATTATTCAAGTAAAGGTAAGGGTAGAGGAAAGTCGGCGAATGATAAGAAGTCTTTGTGGTTTGCCATAGGGGAAAGTTTATGATAGCTTCCACCTTTAAATTTTTTAAGTATTTTGATTTACAATATTTTATTTAAAATTTCAGAACTCATGAGTACTCTTACAATATTTTTTCTATTATTTTAAATAGAGCTCGAACTAGGATTTGACACTTACTTTTGTTTTTGCATAATTTATTTATGATTTATAAATGATCATTTGAGGTTTTATTGAAACATTTAGTATATTCTTTTATTTTTTTATAAAATTTTTATTTATTTTAGTAGTAATGACCTCAGCTTAGTATAAAAAGTTTGGTATTTACAATTAACATATACAACTATAATAGCAAATCTTGATTGTGATTTCTAAATAAAAATACATGGATAAATTGGATTATTTTGATAACCTTCTTTTAATAAATGTTCACTTAAGCAATTGTATCAATTTCATCCTAATTGTTTCAATCCATATAATGATCTTTGTAATTTGATTGAATATAATTCTCCAGAGTTTAAATTATATGATTCAGGTATCTTAAATCCTTCAAGGATTTTCATATAGATTTCATTTTCTAAAAATCCATACAAGTATGCTATAACTACATCCATAAGATGCATGTCAAGCTTTTCACAAGGCCAAGAGAATGCACCACTCTAAGAAAGTTTAATAATTTAACTAGTCCAATATTTCATTTGCTTTATGCTTTATTTGCAAGCTAAGACAAAATGTATAGTCTCAAATTCTTTCGAGAGAAATTCTATTGCCTTTGAAATCTCTTCAAGAGTTTCTACTCATATCATCAATAATATATAATAAATCTTAAGTTGTGATTTCTTTTAAAAGCATATGGACAAATACGGGTTATTTTTATACCCTCGTATAATTTTTTTTAATAAGATGATGATATTCGTCTGGAATAATTTATAACTCTCTTATTATTGAATCATATGATTTTAAAACTTTTACTTCTTCAGGGATATAATTATTAATAGATTCATATAAATGTATAATGACTACATCCATAAGGTGTATGTTCAATTTTTCATACACTGTAAGATATGTTAGATATCTAATGGTATTGTATCCACCATGTATCTCTCATATAATAATTACCAATTCTTTGTGATAACTATTGTGGAACTTGTCCCGCTTTCTATTTGTTTTTCTTATAAATACTTGTATTATTCATGTTCGACAGTCTCTAAATGTCTAAACTACTAGTTCTCATGATGTGATACATAAGTTTATTTTGATTGGATTATTTTTTTTCCACATAAGTCAATCCTTTTTGTGTCATCGCAACATTGTTCAATATGTCTAAGTACATATTACTTATTTTCATAAATAATATCGTGAGTAACATTGTATGCAAAAATGTTGTCCAGTTATTTAAGTATGGTTCCATTTCTTGTCATGACATATAATTTTATTGAGATCTCTTTATTATTCTTATTTACTTTAAGATTCTTATGAGTACTCATATTCAGGATTTCTTTTAGAATATCCATATCCTTAACTGATGCATTAATTAACTACTCCTTCTTCGAGGATCTTTCTCTTTCGAACTCACATTTTCCTATCACACTTCAAGTGTTTAGTATTGACAACTTGTTGCACTACGATATTATTCTTAGATGGTATCTTTGTATCTGCATTTGATTTGCTATCATTTTATTACAAATGAGACATCTTTTGAACTTTTAGTTCAAAGTAATCTATATGATGATCAAAATGAGACAATACTTATACATTTAATTCAATTTATTTTTCCAACATTTTCTTAATTTCTCACGTTAATGTTGGAAAAATTGTCTCATTAATGAGAACTAGCAAATTGCATAGTAAATATATCATCCATCCGGGGTTTAATTGTTCCATCATCTTAAACATGATCTCATACAAATTTAGAATCTTTGCTATTAAAAAAAATTACAAGACGTTCGTTCACTTATCTTAATTGATTATCAAATGTTTGGGATGAAAACTCACTAGCATTCTTAAAAAAAATAGTAAACATATTTTTAACCATCCACAAAATGCACCAACAAGAATTAATAAACCACGAATCTGATCTTCCAAAAGCATGAGAGTTTCAATTTCAATTTTCGCTAGTGAGAGTTTGAGAATTGATAACACGTTAACTTATAGAAAGAAGAGATGTTGGATTGAAAGGCTATGTTTATATAAAACCACAAATAACGTAGGTCATAGACCTATATACAATATGTACAATATGAAGTAGAAAATATTGAGGAAACAACAAATGAAAGGCAGAGAAAATGGATCATTATTACAAGTTAGGAGATCAACATAGATAGTCTTCTTCTCCATCACAGCTACACACTCTCTAAGTAGCCCCTTTGGGCTCTCTTAATGTCTATTCAGACATCCTTTGCCCTATTCGGGCTCACTTTGGCCTATTTGGGCCTCCTCTTGTTGGTGAAGACAAAGTGCTTGTATAGGTTGTTTTTCGGTGGAAAACTTCTATTCCTCTAAGTGTGTCAGCTTTGTCATCTAGTCCTGTGAGGTCACATCATCCCAACTACCATCCTTGTCTTTTAGTGAGGTTTCCTCGCATGATGTCGTGGTTCTTTGTTTGGGTTGTTAATCACCAAGCTAGTTCCCATCTTGTAGGCTTTACACGATATCCTATGTGATTTGGTCCTTTCTTCTTTTTCAACTAATCCTGTATTTAAAACGATAATCGCGTAAGACATGAATGAAACTTATGCAAACTGTATTTCTAAATACTTATGTGTTTACAACACAAGTCACACGTTCTAATAATCTTCTTATGTGCTTTGACCTCATTATTCTAATAAAAGGGGGCTATCATAACGGTCATTTTTGCACGTTATCACACCTTCAAATTTAGAATAATGCTTGTCCTCAATCATCACTCCGTATTATTCTTGTCCTCAAGCACCATTCCTTCTTAAAGATTCACCTTCCCCTCTACATTTCAACACTTCTGAAACATAAACAAGTTTTATTCGTTATTTATAATTTACTCTCATCTCATACTTCTTGATTTGAAAATATTTCTAAGTTCAAAATACCTCTGTTCATTCCTCATAGTAAATCTTATTTTCAACTTCAGAAATGGCTAACATTTTGAAAAAGTTTCAAATCCCTTTTATTTGGCTAAAGAATGCTTTTTATTATAATTACATTGGATTTAGCGTTGAGTGAAAAATCATAGGCACTGTATGAGTCCATGTCTCTCCTCAACTGTAACTCTTATCGCCTCTTGTTACTCAACTCTCTAAATTTTTGCTTTTGAAGTTTTGCTTTTTATTATTATTATTTTGCAAGGAAGGAAACACAGGAGTTGTTATTTTAATTAAATCAACGAATACCAGCTTTTATAAGGTTCTTTTTTTTCACTTTTGGCTTAGTTTTAACTTTTGTTAAAACGTCTTTCTTTTGCTTGTCTTGCAAGGTTTTTAGAAAAGTTTTCAAAATTTTAGCGCGGATCTTGCATACTCCCAAAGTTAGAGGTTAACAAAGGCCACATTACTAAAAAGGAATGATAAGATTAATCTTTAGAAATTTTTTACAAGAGTGGTTTGAGGTAAAGCTTGTTCGCCTTAATAAACTATAGAAATATTTTTTAAAGTAAGGTTCCTTAACAAGTTAAACACATAGATAACAAATAAAACTTTATTTCATTGAAGTGTCATTGAGTTATAAAGGAAAATTAGAATGCTACAAGGCAGGGAGCTAGACTTGTGGCAAGAAAGATTAAATGCTCAAAGAGTATATCAAAAGTTTAAACTTGCATTGTAAAGGACATAAATAAAAAGAAATATAAATTACATAAGGTGTAACTAGGATTTTTAAAGTGGGTGGAAGTAGGTGTTTTGGCTTGCGGTTTGATTGGTTTGGATTAGCAAAGAGAAGGTTGCTGTTATGGAGTTGTGGGGAGCTAAAGTCTAATCTATTTTAGTGGAGTTGACTTTGGAAGCAGAGGTTAGGTGAGCAGGTTCTCTTTTTCTTCTTCGTGGGATCCACTTTCCTTTTCACCTTCCTATGCTCGTAAGGGATTCCTTAATACTAGCTCTCTTTCCCCCTTGTGATTGGGTACTTCCTCCCCCTACAACAGTTTTTTCACCGCTTCTTTCTCAAACTCTCCAAATTGCTTCTTTTCCAACTTCATCGCTTTTGTTCTGTCTTCCAAGGGCACGAGTTTTTCTTGTTCAACCTTTTCATGGGCCCTTGTCTCTAACCCTGTAGATTCAATAGCAGGAGAGGAAGTACTTTCCAATGAAAAGATTCTTCCATCCTCCTCAACCTGTTGTCGCACCTCTTCTTTCTTCTCATTTACATTTTCTTTTATTCATGTTCATCTTTTCACCTTGCTTTGCTTCTTCCATTACATTTTCTTTCATTCATGTAGTTTCTCCCTCACCTTTTTCTAATCTTTCTCGCATTTCTTTAAATTGTATGCCATATCATATATTGTGGGAAGAAGGTAGGGCTTCTAATACTTAGAATACGGTGGCCTTGTGAGGGTTTTTTTTTTGTAAAGGAAGCATTTCTTGGTGAAAGATAACAGGAATACAATGATGATCATTGAAGAAGAGTTTTTTTTTAATGGCAGTGCTTTGAAGGTTATACAATATATAGATTTGTGACTTGTTGTGTTGGGCTAAATGCTAATACTCTGAGTTTTGAAGAGTTTAAATAGACCTTCTTAACTAAGGTTAAAAGGGTGGATACCGTGCAGTTAAGGTCTTGTCAAATTAAGTGTGGCGTGAAAAACTTGACAGATTCTCTTGGCTCAAGGTAAAGTGCATTCATTGCTTCTTGGAAGTTTAAGAACTATGGGATTTGACCTTACGCTTCCTACCTTCTAAAGATTTCAATGTTTTCCAATGAAATTTAACCTACCTAATTTGTGTAAGAATGTTAAATTACCTAAATTTGTGTGGTGTAACGTGTGATCCCCTTGTGAGATTAAAGGATATGCCGAAAGCAGATACAAAGGAATACAAAATTAATTTACACGTATATAATAGAAATACTTGCAGAAGTATAAGAGTATAAGAAAATATGCACACTAATATATGAATGCAAATTTAAAAACAAATGGAAAAATTATACATTACAGATGTATCCAAGCATTCAGAATCCTTGGCGGGGAGGAATTGTGGTATCATTGCTTGTGCTCTACAGAGCTTCCTAATTGCATTGTTCCCAAGCTTCATTGATCATTTTCATCATGACTCTCAACGTCCTGATTATTCATTGCAATAAGTCTCTGCTTTCAATCATTCATCGCAACGTTCAAATGATCTTTCTCGATCCTTGTCTCTTAGCTAACTGAAATTGTGCGTTTTATTAGCTTCGTGCGAAGACACTTCTATTGATGACTTCGTGGAGGTTCCCATTTTCATTTGCCACCAACCACATCCATTGAGATTTCTCTAGGTCATCATCTGAAAGATACATTGATCTTCGGGTTGGTTCAAGCAATCACAGATTACTTCGGTACCTTGAACCTTTTCATGCGATTTTTGGCTAATCACTTGATTCACCAAAATGAAATGTTTTACCCAAACTCAAATTAAAACTCTACTCTAACATCTATAAATCAATTCACCAGCAATGACACCAAAAACTTGGTTGTTGGTATTGGACTAAGACTTAATGGTTTCGTGTGTGTAAAACACAATTGCAATATGTCACCAAGTCAGGTCATTATGCATGATGCACTCTCCGTAACTCTCTGTATAGCGTGCTTCAATTCAAAGTGATGTGAAATACTCACAGTGTACCTTTTCATCGCGTAATTCCTAAGTCCTTGTTGAGGACAAGTTTTCCTACTCCTTGGCCAAGTGCAAGTGAAATAGTAGGTTTACTTGGGTGATCCAAGTCGAACATAGAGAAATTTTCCAGACCTTAGTTGTAGGATCTACTCTTCATTTAGACAAGTTGAAAGAATTAAAGAATAACATATGTAAGAATTTCTAAGCACACAGCTAGAGTCTATAAGGCAAAGTAAAGGAAAAGATATAACAATGTGTCTAACTTTTATAAAGGGAGTGAAGCCAGAAATGTCTACATGCTACCATTCGAATAAGTAAAGAGATAACTTTGATGCGATCTAACTCAGTAAGACATACTTATGATTAAGGCATGCTTCTCTCGAAGTCATATACGCCACAAATGATTGCTTTTCAAAGATCCATATGTCCAAATATGGCTAGATGAATTATATTTAAAAGAGACCACTTGTGAATCCTATAGTATTTCGTAACTAAGTACTTTTACCTCTCGATAACCACTCTTCCCACTTGCTCTCCTTTTGGAGTCCAAATATTAGAAATACTCTCGTGAAGAGGCAAAGTTCCTTCTCGCATACGCTAATTAGGTTCTAGCTACATTCCCTCTTGGATAGTTAGCAACTTAGGCTAGCCAAGCAATAATAACAGCACAATTAACACGTTAAAATTTATAAGCGACTCTTCTTATCACCTACCCAAGCTATTGATAACACATTAACTTGTAGAAAGAAGAGAGATGTTGGATTGAAAGGCTATGTTTATATAAAACCATAAAGAATGTAGGTTATAGACCTATATACAATATGTACAGTATGAAGTATAAAATATCAAGAAAACAACAAATGAAAGGCAGAGAAAATAGATCACTATTACGAGTTAGGAAATCAACATAGATAGTCTTTTTCTCCATCACGGCTACACACTCCCTAAGTAGCCCCTTCAAGCTCTCTCAAGGTCTATCCATGTAACACCTCAAGCTCTAAGGTATTTTATTTTAATTAAATTACCTTATTATTTAAAAATTTTAAATTTTTAGGTGTTATTTATTACACTTAATGTGGAAGAGAAATTTTCTAATGACAAAGAAAAGAATTGAAGAAGGAAAAAGAAATTGGAAAGGTAATAATAATAATTATTATTAAAAAATAGTTTCCCTTCTTCTTTCTCTTTCGCACGAACCCCCCCTCCCACATCCCTTCTTCTCCTTTCTTCTTCACCTGCCCTAACACAGCCGTCGGCCACATCCCCCTTTCTCTTTTCTTTCCTCTGACCAACCCCGTAGATCTCCACCAGTAGCCAACGTCGACCGGTCACGCCTTTTTCGTTGAAGCCATATTTTCATCGTTTGGACTGAGTCGTGTTGCGTCCAATGATCGTGCAACATGCAGTCCTTCAGCTCAACCATTTCCTCTTGCCGTCGCCTTACACTAGCCGAGCAATTTTTGTCCATTGAAGTCCAGTTGAAGCTGCCATTATTCTTCATTCACCAATAGTTTGCACTGTCACGTCCGTCAGAGTGCCGTCGTGCAGCTCCTTACATTCCAGCCGTGGGTAGTGAGCTGAAGTTACTTTTTTTGTTGATTAAATCGATTTCTGCACGCGTCAATTCCTTTTATTCAAACGCCTCTGCTGCCGATTTGTTGTAAGTTCATTGGTAAGGAGAAATTATGGATTTAGTAGTATTTTTCTTAGCTAGCATAAGCTTTGGTCAATTAATTGGGTATTGTTTGATCTTAAGGTGATTTTTGGAGAGGTGGTGCTTGAATATCTAAGTTTCAAAGCGAGCATCATTGGAAATTTAGCTTCATTCGATTTGGGTAAGTTGTGAATAATCACATTGGGTTTATTTTAAGTGGATGATGTGTTGGAGAAAATATTGAGTATTTATCTTGGTGTTTAGGTTGTTCGTGGATTTCAGTTCAATCAAGAAGATTAGGTAACCTTAAAGTAAGAGGTTGCTACTACTGGACTCTACAGTAAAATTGAAAGATGTTGATTGTATCTCTGAAATACATTAGACTTGAAATATGTTGACTATAAGGATATCTTTGAACTGAGTTAGTTGTTGGATATATATGCATCTTGATGTGGATATAATGATAAGAGTACAGTATGGTTGAATGAAATATATATATATATATATATGTTGATGTGATGATAAAGGTAATGTATGACTGTCTATTATGCTTATGTGAACATGATGAGATAGCTAATTATGTTGTCAAAGGAAAAGATTACAGCATGTCAGATTGAGATAGCTAGTCATTTGTTGGATGTAACCTTACTAGTTTTGGATATGCGTGATTTTGATGTGATTTTAGGCATGGATTGGCTAGCAGCTAATCATGCAAGTATTGATTGTTCTTGCAAGGAGGTAGCTTTCAATCCCTCTACCAAACCTAGTTTTAAATTTAAAGGGGTAGGGACTGCGGAACTGCCTAAAGTAATTCCAGCTATGAAAGCTAGTAAGCTAATTAACCAGGGTACCTAGAATATTTTGACCAGTGTGGAGGATACTAGGAAAGCTTAGATTTCTTTGACAACAGAACCTGTAGTAAGGGAATACCCTGATGTATTTTCAGATGAGCTTCTAGGACTTCCGCCTCACAGGGAGATCGATTTTGCCATTGAATTGGAGCCAGGTATCGCCCTCATTTCAAGAACCTCGTATCGTATGGCTCCAGCTGAATTGAAAGAACTGAAGGTACAATTACTAGACAAAGGCTTTATTCGACCTAGTGTGTTATCTTAGGGGGCACCATTACTTTTTGTGAAGAAAAAGGATAGGTCGATGCGTCTTTCCATTGACTATAAGGAACTTAATAAAGTAACAGTCAAGAACAAGTATCCACTGCCTAAAATTGATGATTTGTTTGATAAGTTTCAATGAGCCATTGTATTCTCTAAGATTGATTTACACCCAGGTTATCATCAATTGAGGATTAGAGACAGTGACATTCCTAAGACTGCCTTTCGTTCGAGGTATAGACATTATGAGTTCATTGTAATGTCTTTTGGTTTGACAAATGCACCTGCTGTATTCATGGATCTGATGTACAGGGTGTTTAAGAATTTCTTAGACACTTTTGTTATAATGTTTATTGATGATATTTTGGTTTACTCCAAGACAGAGACTGAACATAAAGAGCATTTGCATAAGGTTTTAGAGACCCTTCGAGCCAATAAACTTTATGCTAAGTTCTCAAAGTGTGAATTCTGGTTGAAGCAGATGGCTTTCCTTGGTCATGTGGTATCTAGTGAGGGAGTTTTTGTGGATCCTACAAAGATTAAAGCTATTACCAGTTGGTCTCAACCCTCTACAGTTAGTGAGGTCCGTAGTTTTCTGGGTTTAGCAAGTTGTTTGTGAAGGATTTCTCTCATATAGCTACTCAGTTGACCAGGAAGGGGACTCCTTTTGTTTGGAGCCCAGCATGTGAGAGTAATTTCCAGAGCCTTAAGCAAAAACTTATTACTGCACCGGTCTTTACAGTACCAGATGGATCTGGAATTTTTGTGATCTACAATGATGCTTCTAAGAAAAGACTAGGTTGTGTTTTAAAGCAACATGACAAATTGGTTGCTCAGGCCTCTCGTCAGTTGAAGAGTCATAAGCAAAACTACCATACACATGATTTAGAGTTGACAGCAATAGTTTTCGCACTTAAGAATCGGAGACATTACTTGTATGGTGAAAAAATACAGATCTTTACTGACCATAAAAGTCTGAAATACTTCTTCACTAAGAAGGAGTTAAATATGAGGCAGTGAAGGTGGCTCGAGTTGGTAAAAGATTATGACTATGAGATATTGTACCATCCAGGTTAGACAAATGTGGTAGTTGATGCTCTTAGTAGAAAAGTATCACATTCAGCAGCACTTATTACCAAACAGGCCTCTTTACATCGGGATTTTGAGAGAGCTGAGATTGCAGTATCAATAGAGGCAGTTACTTCACAATTAGCTCAGTTAACAATGCAACCAACTTTGAGGCAGAGGATTATTGATGCTCAGAATAATTATCCTTATTTGGTTGAAAAGTGTCGCCTTGTTGAAACAGGGCAAGCTGATGGCTTCTCCATATCCTCTGATGGTGGACTTTTGTTTGAGATGCAGTGTGTGCCAGCAGACACTGTAGTTAAGACTGATTTGTTGAATGAAGCCCATAGTTTCCCATTTTCCATGCATCTTGGTAGTACAAAAATGTATCAGGATCTGAAACGAGTGTACTGGTGGCGTAATATGAAGAGGGAAGTGTCAGATTTTGTTAGTAGGTGTTTGGTGTGTCAGCAGGTTAAAGCACTTAAACAGAAACCAGTAGGTTTGTTGCAACCTTTGAGTATGCTAGAATGGAAGTGGGAGAATGTGTCTATGGATTTTATTACAGGACTGCCTAGAACCCTGAAGGGTTACACGGTGACTTGGGTTGTTGTAGACAGGCTTACGAAGTCAGCACATTTTGTTTTAAAGAAATCCACTTATACTGCACGAAGATTGTGAGACTGCACGGAGTACCTATATCGATCATTTCCGACAGAGATGCACCTTATACTTCCAAGTTTTGGAAGGGACTTCAGACTGCCATGAGCACGAGGTTAGATTTCAGTACAACTTTTCACCCACAGAATGATGGTCAAACTGAACATTTGAACCAAGTTTTAGAGGATATGCTACGAGCTTGTGCGTTATAGTTTCTAGGTAGTTGGGACTCTTACTTGCATTTGATGGAGTTTGCCTATAATAACAGCTTTCAGGCTACTATTGATATGGCACCGTTTGAGGCATTGTATGGTAAATGTTGCAGAATCCCTGTTTGTTGGAATGAGGTTGGTGATTAGAGATTGATGGGTCCTGAATTTTTTCAGTCTACTAATGAGGCTATTTAGAAGATTAGAGCATGTATGCAAATGGTGTAGAGTAGAGAGAAAAGTTATGCTAATGTGAGACAGAAAGACCTTGAGTTTGATGTGGAAGACAAAGTGTTCTTGAAGGTAGCACCTATGAAGGGTGTTATGCATTTGAAAAGAAGGAAAAGTTGAGTCCTTGTTTCGTTGGACCATTTGAGATTTTAGAAAAAATTGGTGTTATGGCATATCGTTAGCATTGCCACCATCTCTCTCCACAGTTCATAATGTTTTCCATGTTTCGATGTTGAGGAAGTATGTGGCAGATCCATCTCATGTGGTGGACTACGAACCACTAGAAATTGATAAGAATTTGAGCTATGTAGAGCAACCAGTTGAGATTCTAGCTAGAGAGGTGAAGATGCTTCGTAATAGAGGGATTACATCGGTAAAAGTATTGTGGCGGAATCACCAAGTTGAAGAGGCGGCATGGAAGCGAGAAGATGATATGAGAGCTCGTCCCATAGTTGTTCCAAGATTAGAACTTTCAAGAACGAAAGTTTCTTAAGGAGGAAAAAAATGTAACACCCCGAGCTCCAAGGTATTTTATTTTAATTAAATTGTCTTATTATTTAAAGATTTTAAATTTTTTGGTGTTATTTTATTACACTTAGTATGGAAGAGAAATTTTTTAATAAGAAAGAAAAGAATTGAAGGAGGAAAAAGAAATTGGAAAGGTAATAATAATAATATATTGTTATTATTATTATTTTATTATTATTATTATTTTTAATAATAATTTCCCTTCTTCTTTCTTTTTCGCGCGAGCCCCCTCCCCCCATCCCTTCTTCTCATTTCTTCTTCACCTGTCCAACACAGCCGCCGACCACATCCCCCTTTCTCTTTTCTTTTCTCTGACCAACCCTGTAGATCCCCATCGACAACAAACATCAATCGATCACGCCTTTTTCGTCGAATCCATATTTTCATCGTCTAGACTGAGTCGCGTCGCATCCAACGGCCATGCAACGTGTAGTCCTTCAGTCGAATCATTTTTGCGTGTCATCGCCTTACACTAGCCAAGCAATTTCCATTCGTTGAGGTCTAGTTAAAGCTGCCACGATTCTTCATTCACCAGTCATTTGCACCTTTGAGTCCGTCGGAGTGCCGCCGCGCAGCTCCTCACATTCCAGTCGTGGGTGGTGAGCTGAAGTTACTTCTTCTGTCGATTAAATCAGTTTCTGCACGCGTCGATTCCATTTATTCAAACGTCGCTGCCACCGATTTGTTGTAAGTTCATTGGTAAGGAGAAATTATGGATTTAGTAGTATTGTTCTTAGCTAGCGTAAGTTTTGGTTAATTGATTGGGTATTGTTTGATCTTAAGGTGATTTTTGGAGAGGTGGTGCTTGAATATCTAAGTTTCAAAGCGAGCATCATTGGAAATTTAGCTTCATTCGATTTGGGTAAGTTGTGAATAATCACATTGGGTTTATTTTAAGTGGATGATGTGTTGGAGAAAATATTGAGTATTTATCTTGGTGTTTAGGTTGTTCGTGGATTTCAGTTCAATCAAGAAGATTAGGTAACCTTAAAGTAAGAGGTTGCTACTACTGGACTCTACAGTAAATTTGAAAGATGTTGATTGTATGGGTATCTCTGAAATACATTAGACTTGAAATATGTTGACTGTAAGGATATCTTTGAACTGAGTTAGTTGCTGGATATATGTGCATCTTGATGTGGACATAATGATAAGAGTACAGTATGGTTGAATGAAATATATATATATATATATATATATATATATATATATATATGTTGATGTGATGATAAAGGTATTGTATGACTGTCTATTATGCTTATGTGAACATGATGATTAACGCCTAGAATGGGTGTTTAGTATATTTCAAGTGTAGGCAGAGTACTTATGAACTGAGAGGGGCGTTAGGTATGTAGATTGGTTGTCTGATGTGTTGTTTTGTAGTGACTGTTATTGTGATAGAATTGAGTAAGTTGAATGTGAGTATGTTAAATTGGAATGTTTACATAATTGGGTGGTTGAATTGTAATGGGGATGGACTGTTTAAATATTTAGAACGACTGAGGGGAAATTGTTAGCTTTGTCCATTGGGTAGTGTGCCTTGCAGGTGTCCTACGGGATCACCACACGTTGTGTATCCTTCAGGAGCACTAGACTGATATGTGCTTCCTATAGAGCACTAGACTGATATATATGTCTTGCAGGGCATTAGATTGATTATGCGTGTCCCTACGGGGTCACAAGACTGATAATGAAGGGATAAAAGCCCTATGGCAATTGAAGATTTTACAAGACCATTACTCAAATTAATTTAGAATTCTTAAAATACCGGTACATTGGCAAAATTTTAGAATCAAAATTCTAAATAAATTCTAAGCATGCTTTTTATTTAAGAGATACAGAGAACTTACTTTTGTTGATATCTCTGAATTTGCAAACCATCAAGTTGGGACACCACCCGTCGGAGACCTTCCTATCCACTGGAAAGAAATTGGTTTGTGGGAACCAATTGGAATGGGAAAAAATATTGACATATTTGAGAGAAACTTTTTCTTTTTGCAGAGAGAAAAAAACCTTGGCCTTTTTTTCTTAATCAATTCGTTAAAGAAAACTGTTTTCTTCCAGATATTTATAACTCTCTTTCCTTTTTGGAATAGGAAAAGGGGTAGAAGAGAATTATGAGATTCTTTTATCAAATTTATTAATTAACTAACAATTAATCAATTAGTTAATAATTAATTAAATCATATTTAATTAATATTTCATTCAAATCTTATTTGAATGAAT
>JBBPDI010000032.1:6634117-6644217 GCA_037974545.1 Cucumis variabilis | reverse complement strand
ACATACAAACCTTGTCTTCTTCTAATTTATTAGAGTTGAAAACATCAGACTTCTCACGCAGTACCTTCCTTAAGCTTCGTCTTCAATTCCTTCTTGTTATTGTTTATCTAGAAGAGACAAAAATTAAATATATTAAGTAGCATTCCAAACTCTCACAAAGTTTTATACAAATTAAAGGTCGAGCATAGAAAAATAGTCATAATAACAATGAACTATCTCCTGAAGCAAGATAACATATATCTATTTCCAAAACACTCTAGAAATCCCTCTAACATAATATGAGTTAGAGAAGAAAATCATGGGACATAGATCAACCTCTGTCTCCACCATCTGGATTGCTCTTGCTGTCACTCTCTGTAGTGTTTGTTTTTAGTGTTTGAAGCTTTGTGAAGGAAAACCGATTGTTGGTCCTTCAGTTTGAAGATTGAAACAACCCATATTAGTTTCTAATACACCAATCTAACAAGAGAGAAATTTTTCTAACCTTGGGCGTGAACGAAATCGAAGAGATCAGGGTTTGAGATGAGATAAGAGTGAATGTGTGTGGATGAACAAAATCAAAGAGTGAATGTGGAAAGAGATCGAATTGAAGAGAGGATTAAATTGAGCATGAGGTGTGAACGAACGAAAGTGAAATCAAAGAGAGGAATGTGAAGCGTGAACGAAAATTAAAACAAGCATTTGGGGAAAGTGTATCGCGACAAACCCTAAAAAAAGAATTAAATTTTTTCCTGCTTTTAAATTTTCTTTTTCGCTTTTTTTTTCCTTACTTTTTATAGCGTGTTATAGAAAATTTTATAGTTTGATGTTATTAAAAGACATATTTGTTGTAGTGGTCATCGATGACCTTTCATACCTTTCGAATCAAACATTAAATGGACAATTGGATAACCCGACGCAACAAGTCTTTACGAGTTGCGTGAAAGAGTATCAAATGATTAAAGATTTTATACAAGTTGAGCAATTGTGTTGGAGCAACAAATTAGGGGAGAATGGGATTATCATTTGTCACAAATTGATGGCTTATTAGATCTTGTGACATTAATTTTGAAGGATTTGTAGAAGAATCCTCAACTTGGAAGTCGAGATATGGTTATGTGAGCTCTCTCTTACATCTTTCATTACAAATCCATAATCTCACATTATATGTAATCATGTTATGGTCCATCCATTACTTCTTAATTATTATATGTATTTCATATATTTGATTTTCATTTTATTTCGATGTAGGTATTCCATTTTTGTCTCTTTGGTCATCTGATCTAGCTATTTTAAATTAATATGATAAATAAATGGTTTTCGTTTAACTATTATCTTTCTTTTTTTTTTAAATCGTCTATTCAAATTTATAACTGGTTTAATTTGAAATAACTTTTCAAATACTTGCTTAATTATATATAAATGTCATCCGAAACAGGTTGCCTTATATAGTTTTGGCTGCTAGTTTCTTAAAATCTTTACTAGTGTTCACATATATTAATTGTCATTTGGGTTTTTTTTTTTTTGCATGTTTTATACATCTACTAGTTTCCATATATTATTTCACCAATTGAATCATGGTGCAAATCGTTTTAAGTTGACACCAAAATGAGAATAAAATGCTTATTGAAATGAAGATTTTTTTACAAAGTTTAAGAAAACCTAAAAACCTGCTCTAAATGGTATGCCAGTTTGAGGCAACCATCGAGTCCCATTAATAAACGTTTCAACAGTAAAAGCTGCAACTTCTCTTGCATTATTTAACACATGATAACCAGGCCAATTAACCCTTTGAGAAGTGTTGGCTCCTCCACCACTGTTATTGTATTCTGCATAATACAATAAATTCTCTGGCACTCCCGGCCACTCCAACCATCCTTTAGGTTGAACCACATTGTCAAGAAATGAATCAATGAAAACAACCATTGCGTACATTCTCCATGGTCGTCCAAGAAACACCGTTACCTTGTCCTTGCTTGATGCTATCTCTGGCGACACAGTAACATTGCAGTTTTGGAAGATGAAGCCGCTCGGAGCACTTAAACTTGGTTTCGATTGTGCTGTTACGGTAATTTGAACGTCAAATAATCGAGCGTATATATTACAATCTTGGAATACAACAAGCCCGTTTCCGAAAATGAAGTCGACGCTTCCATAGATATCGCATTCTTTGAAGAACTGAGGAAATGCTCCAGCATAGAGAGTATCTTGATAACCCAAAAACACACACTTGTAGTAAGCTGTGTGTGTTGCTTGGTCAAGAAGAGCAATTGCTTGGCCTTTATTTGGTCCAGCAGAGTTTTGAAAGGTCAAGAACTGAGCCATGAAGTTTTCTCCATTTACAGCTTCCAAAATCAAACATTGTTTGAGTAATAAATTATAAAATTTACTAACCATTTGTTTTTTTAAAATTAAACCTATAGTTTTTTTCTTCAACTTCTTACCTGTTGTTTTCTTAAGTAAGAGAGTTTAGTTTTTAGTCAAGTGTTTGAAAACCAATGATTTTTTAAATAAAACAAGAAAATTAAAGGTAAAATGGTGTTTATATATAGATCTAATTTTAAAAAATGAAAAACAAAATAAATGATTACTAAATAAGTCCTTGTTAAAATGAGGGTTGGGATAGTTGAAGCTTACTGAAAGTCGCAGAAGATGCCGTGGAGGACCCAGTGCCATTACTTCGATTGTTAACGATGATGGTAGTAGAAGCATCATCTCCAATTAAAGCAATACAAGTTTTCTCATATGGAACTTCAATAATCTCCTTGTAAGTTCCAGGTTTTACATGAATGTAAAATCTTGTTGTACTAAAATTCGGTGCCGCTGCTATAGCATCATTAACTTTAACAAAATTTCCTGTACCATCTAAAGACACTGTGAAATTGTAACTAAAGCAATTAGAAAAATCAACAATAACAACAACTAACAAATACACTATAAAGAGCATTTTAAGTGTGAATATTGTCATGATTGTTATGTTGAAAGTGATAGACAAAATATTATTGAATGCAAAAAGGATATGTGAAGGCTTAGCTTCAAGTTTGAATTTGTGTAAATAGAGACTAGGAAGCCCTTGTATTTATAGAGAATGGATGGTTCATTAAAAATTCATTTGGTTTAATAAGCTAATTAATGTAGTAAACTAAAATACATCTTTTAAAGGGAAAAAAAAAGGCTAGATCGAGGATTTATGCAATCAATGGATACATTTTTCTTGATTTAAATCATCAAAATTAATTACAAAATTAATGAATATGTAATTAAACATCATTTTTCTATTAAATTTGGTTCATTATTATTAAAATAAATGAACTATTATGTGTTAAGAACAGTTATTTTTCCCAACAGGTTATTTTTATTTTCATTTCGGTATGTTTTCTTACCATTTAATCCTCTAAATGTGCTTTTTAATTGAAAAAATTGCCCCCATTTTGTGGTTTTTTTGTTATTATTTTGGAAATTATCACAACTTTAGTGACTTTACTTCACACAATTTGTTTCCACTACAAAATAACTACAAGAAATAGCCTCTTTTTAAAACGCTATGGAAGAAAGGCAAAAACAATCACAGCTTTTTTTTGCATAAAATGCATTTAATATTTTCCCCATTTTTTTCTTAAGTTGACAATTTGATCTTTTCTCCATTTATATTTTTACTTGAACTCACATTTCTTCTCCATTTACCCAATTTCAGTCCTCTCTTGCACATTTGTTTGTCTTCTCCATTAATGTCTTTTGTTTATTTTTTTTTTTCACCATTTTTTTAGGTTCTAGTAACTCCTTTTTACTATTGTTCACCATCTTCATTTTGCTGTAAATTTTCATTAGATTTTTGTGTCTCATTTATTGTAGTTTGTAATCACAATATATATATAGTTTGTGTATCATTATTACTTTAGCATAATGTAATACATATATTTGGTCGATATGTTTATAAAAAATTTACATATACATATCAATGGTAAGGTTATACTGATGCACAAATTTTAAAGAATTTATATTTGGAGGACAAAATTGCATACAGTATATATGGAAAATACAGTTCTTTGTATATACATGTGTGTTAAAAAGGTGTGTTTAAAAAAGATATATGGCAGGATAATAATAATGCACACTATTTTACTTTATTGAGAGCATAAGAATTTGATTTTTCTTGTTTAAAATTAACATACCAAAAAATAAAAAAAAAACCTTCAAAAAGGAGGAAAAGACAAAACAGTTGAACCCTGTCTATGGCTCTCTTCCATCCAACCATCCATTTGGATGGATGGCATTCTCGGAGTTTAAAAAAAAATTTACAGTTTTTTTTAAGTTGAAATATCTAAATGGTATATATGGAAATAACATAAGAGTTTTTTTTTAAAAAAATATAACAAACTAACAAAATATTTACACAACAATTTCAAAAATAGAAAAAACTCACATCCCACTATGAAAAATACAAAAAATGCCCCAATCTGTCACTCCCTCGCGTAACATTTTTGGTACACGATCTTGTTCCCAAGATCGTTTAGATTTGAGTACACAATCTTTTAGATTTAGTTACCCTAGATTTGGTTAGATGATGGTTTAGATTTCGCTATCCAAATCTAAATGATCGTGTACTACAACAAAGATAGTCTACGACGACAGTTATTTTCTGTCGCGAACAAAATTCGTGACAGTTATTTACAGTCACAGAATCGTCTGTTATGGAAAATACTTCTATGACAGATTTCAAAAACTGTCACACTAAGTTTTTTCATGACAGAAAATAAATGTCATTAATTACTATTTTCTGACAACAAATAAGTGTCATATTTTATTTTATGACAACAAACAGCTGTCATCGTTCGCATATTAACGACAGTTACAAAAATGTTACGAATTCATTTATTATGACATTTTTTATCTGTCAAGGATATGCCAATCATGACGGTTTTTATAAAATATAAATGTCATCTTTTTTATATTGACGACAATTACAAAAATGTCACAAATTCGTATATTATCACTTTTTTTTCCTGTCAAGGATAGGTCAATTGTGACAGTTTTTTATAAAATTAATATCATTGTTTTAATATTGACAACACTTACAAAATGTCACAAATTCGTATATTATAACATTTTTTTCTTTTCTTATATTCCTCAATTACTACATTTTTTCTGTCGTATATTCTTTAATTCATGTACTTCTTGCCACTTTGTCATTACACTAATCAGTTCAATGACAATAATGTTCTAATACATCACACCCATATGAAAACAAAGAGTCAACACTTTAATATATATACGTAATAATACACATTGGAATATTCGTATACCCATCGACTAATGATCATTTTTTGTTAAAAGGTAGTTTACATAAAAAAACAATGAATAAACATTGACATCTTTAGCTACTAACAAACCTAAAATCAGTACTTTGGAACCAAAATTTTTCTACCAACTATACAAAAAGTCTTATATCAATCAATTGCTTCAAGTTGGCTTCACTGCTTCAATGGATTCTTCCAAACCTAGTAAGAAAAAAAAATCTCATTTTAAAGTATGACTAAAGAACATTACCTAAAAGAAGGTTCTTTTTAAAGCTAATTAAGGCACAGTGATGGCACACAATAGAGAAAACAGCAATCATAGCTTTAATTATAACATTTCCAATCAAGTTTGAAACAATTTACAAGTAAATCAAAAATAACAAGTATGGAATTCCAGCTCTTAATAAAAAACAGTGAAAACGACACATACAAAATATATGGGTTGACCCAAGGGCTAGTGAAGAAAAGGAGCAAATTAATAAATTGTGACATTATTGTTAAATTTGAGTTGGTTAAAACATATGTCCTTAGCCAATAGGTCAGAAGTTAATACTCTCATTGATGTAAGATTGAAAAAGAAACAATAGTGAGGTTATAGGAGAATAACAAGAGGGCACACTTCTTATTATAAAATAGAGTGCCCTTAATCCCCCTCCCTTAAATGCTTAATCAATTCAATTGAGGGTTGGGACTTGACACCTATGTAAATTGTCCTATTTCACCCCCTCAACCATTATTTATCCTAACTTGACAAGTTATATTATCAGCCAAGTTCCATAAAAAATGGTGACACACAAGAAAGCTCTAATGGCTATACAAAACTTATGAATGATGTATAGTGAAAACTATACAACAACAACCATAACTTCAATTAGAACATTTCCAGCCCTTCATTCTAGCCCTTATTTACCCTACCCTCCAGTCCTTAATTTTTCCACCCAACAAATATTCAAGAAAGAAATTGAAGTAGAAGTGTCTACAAATTATAAATAAAAATAGATTTATTCTATGGCTGGTCTAAAATCAAAACTTCAATTATACGAAAACCTTAAATATTGATTCTTAGGATGATATTTTCATAACCCTGGCACGATGGAGAAATTAAAGAAAAATTCTTAGTGATACGTACTGTCTGTATTGGTTTGGCAAGGACCTCTAGATTGGTCCAAATCTTCAGAAGGAAGACTGTTAAAAGCCTTAAAACATACGAGGTTTAAAAAGCAAAGAATGTAATAGTTGCATTATATCAGTTTGTCAAACGTGTTTCTTCTAAATCGCCTAGATGATGCCAAAGGTTAACAGTGCTTCCTAGTATCCAATATTTTATAAGCTATTTCAATACGTCTGCAAATGAATTCTTTCATTTGAATAAGTTAATTATAGACTTCAACTTCCTTTAGAACTAATCAATAAATGAGAATTCTCTTCTTTAGTTAACTTCTGAGTGAGCTTAGAGAGAGATTAGAGAGAAAATCTCACAATCATTCTCCTAACTTGTAAAAGAGCCAAGGAATGCACAACAATGCATTCTACGGCTCGACATATCTCTTTACTTTCCATTTTTGTACCTTTTGATGTATATATTGTTTGACTGTAATCATTCTCATGGTCGAGAGGCCTACATTTATCAATACAATGCATGTTTCTCCACTGTTATTCTCTCATCTCTTTACTGTTCATCATATTGTTGAAGTGTTATAAATAGTTTAATTATGTGATTATATGTTTGATAAAGGTTCTTTAATTATAAGACTCATCGTGTTTAGCCTGAGATTAACTCTATGCAAGAGTTATTGTCGAGAAAAAGAATCAAGCATAACTCGTTAACTACTCGAGAGAGTAAGTTAGCAAAGGCCTCACTAAACACGCATAGAAGGGAGTTTGGAAGCAAACTTCATTCTGGCATTTTACCTCCAATCATTTGTGTCTCGAAAGGAGAACAAGTCTGGTGTTTAGGCGTTAAGAGGTTGCTCGGAGATAAAATATGATGCTTATAAGTAAGGAAACCTAGATATATATCGCTTGATTTATCATTACCATTTGTGTCCCGAAAGGAGAGCGTGGTGTTTAGACACAAAGAGGTTGCTCGCCTCAAATATAAGATGATTAAACGATCTATATCGCATCTAGGACATCTTGCATGGGTTAAATCGCCTACAATGTAGAGACTTTCCTACCTTCTTAATGCAAGTTAGTTGATATTCCATAATCTTTCTATTCCATTCGACCTTCTACAGAATCCTTAGTGTAAATAATAGGATTAGTATACTTTTCCTTTTAAATCGTATAGATTTCTACGGCCTAGAATTAGTAGTAGTGATTATAACTAAGCTTGATAAAAATTCTTTATGTTCGACCCTGACTTACCCAAGAAATCTCTCTCTTCGCTTAAACTTAGGCAAGCAAGAAGAAAATTTGTACTGAACGCAAACTTAGAAGAAATATCAACGCTTGGCCAGGAAGTATACCTTTTATAGCATGATCCTCACCAAAAAGCAAAGTTAGCACTTTTTATCGCATAACTTAGTGATCTCCTCGCGTTGCAAGTCGCATAAATAGATCCTTAAATGATAGATCAATAAAATTATAATTAAGCAGAATGACAAGCGCGGAACAATTTCGCATACTCAATCTCACGTTTAACCTATGAAGAGAGTATATAAAAATAACTTCTAACAGCACAACAACAGCAGGAACATTCTAATCCATACAATCATCGAAAACACAAACATCAATAGTACAAGAGGGACAATAAATGAGCTAGGCAAATTAACCATCATACAATCACTCACATAACTAGGACAGGGATCAAACACAAAAATGGTAAGTGAAGAACCAACATCTTTTTTGTTTGAGAAAGTGACCCTTTGTTTAACATGTCAACTCTAGTCCCATTCTAGAGAAAAATGGTGAACAGATTGGCCACCATCCCAGAGAAAATGGCAAACAGATTGACCATAAACGGGCTCAACAGGAAAGGAATCACTAGCATGTACAAACTTGGAATCAAAACTCTCATTCAGAACAAATGCAGAAGCCTAAGTCAAAGAAGAAGGATGATTACTTGGAGTAGACAAACTACACCTTTCATCCGATGTTTGCAAAGTGTTAGCCTTAGACAGAGAGACATCCAAACTAGTATGACGTTTCTTGTTAGCCTTTTCCTTAGTTTGCATCATTTTGTTACTAGAAGTATGAGTGCCTCTGCAAGTATTGATCACCATGGATGATCAAACATGGTTCAAATAAAGAATCATCGAGGAGCGATTAGATGGAACCAACGTGATAAAATAACACATAAGCAGAGAGGGAAGGAAGAGTTGAAGCAACACCGTAACCATTGGAGAATTTAAAATGCACGAGGAAGAAGAAATGTGAGTAACAAAGGAAATTGCATTGATAGAGGGAGAATTTTACCATATTTATGAGCTAACATCCACAACTTGAAGGGATGAAGCCTTTCCGCAGCAAAATAAATTTTTTAAAATCCAAAACTCAATTTTAATTGGGATTTGAAATTAAAATACCTTACACTCACAAAAAATACAGAGAAGAAGGCTATTGTTTACTAAAATAAATATGCATTTTAAAGAAAAAAATGAGGAAAAAAAGATCTTACATATCTTGACGTCTCTGAATTTATCAATCACCTAATGAGTCAAGAACACCATTATTTGGCTACCTCCCTATTCTCTAAGCAATTACGATTGAGGTTGGTGAGAACTTTTAGAAAATTGGAGACTTTTACTTGAAAGAAAAGCTAGAGAGGTAAAAACACAGAACCCTTCGACAATGTAAGACTTACTTCCTTTTTTCTTTATGATGAAACTGTAGGAAGACAGAGACCAACGTAGAGAGAATCTCAAGTTTGAAGTAACTCCCCGGGGAGTTACTTTTCTAAAATATCGATATATTATTTAATTTATCAAATTCAACTAATTTAATTAGTTCAAATTAAGTTAAATAATCAACTAATTCTCAAATTAATTAATCAATAAAATTAAATATCACATATTTAATTTAACCTACATTTAAATCATATTTAATTGTATTTTTCTTATAGTCTTGTATGTATTTAATATGCATTAATTTTAACATATAGTTGTAATATGAAATTCAATTAATTTTTAATCATATCCAAAATTAAATTTATATAATTAAGTTTAGGGAAATTGGATAGGATAGCATTTTAAGAATATGGTACAGTTATTATAGTACATTGTTTTAGAATTTTGCAAATATGACAAAATTTTCCTTTATCCAACTTCAAGCTTTTATTATTCCTAAACTACCATTCAATAACTTATTTCTCTTCCTCTTTTTAATGCCCTACTCATTATTTATTTATTCTCCCACTTTTTAAGGCCCTAATTATTTATTTATTTTTATACTAGAAAATTTATTTATTCTTTTTGTTTTAATTTTAATTTTAGAATATCAATTATACAATAATTGCAATATGAAATATAATGGTTGTTGATCGGAGTAATTTAATTTCATTTGTGATTTTTCTTTTTTACTTTCTTCGATGTGTATTTTGAGTTGAATCTGATTCCAAATGATTTTGTTTTATCTTTTTTACAATAATTTTGTTTTGGTTTTACTTTGTCTCAATTTTGTATATCAATGTAGTGATACACTTATATTATATGTATTAGTTGGTTAATATACTTACTACGTAATTTTTATTTTTTCAAATTTTATGCAGTTCATTAAAGTATTATTAAGTATATGAATGATATAACTAAGTGTATCATTATCAAGTATATCAACAATATATTGTTAAAGCATATCAATAAAGTGAATCATTATCAAGTATATGAA
>JBBPDI010000032.1:6611029-6623338 GCA_037974545.1 Cucumis variabilis | reverse complement strand
GAAAGCCGGATTGACTGGATCTCGGTGTTCATAACTCAAGTTTCTTAATAAATGTGAATAAGGAAAGTCTGATTTACGAAGTTTCGGGGAAGGGGATTACTAAGCTGCTCCCCTGTATCGGAAAGAAGTCAGAAGTGAGTTCCACGCATATTTCATTGCGCCTTCGTCTGCAATAATCAGCCTACGGCTGGATCATAGGGAGGCAACCACGCTGCGAGCGCTGAGCTACGGGCTCTCTTTCAGTCTCCCCTTTCCGTTCTTGCTCCAGGAATGCTCCACAGGGCAGTAGTTGAGGATGCACCATCAGCCGGTGTTTACAGCGCTCTTCTTGTTTCAGAGTTCGCCAATAGCCTCGTTATTGATTAATTGAAATCAAAAGCCTAGTTTCGACCATTTCTCTATTTCTCTTGATTTACAGGGGACTGCGCCTCAACTGAGTTTGGTCTAAGCGGTCCGTGGTAGCTTAATTCCCAGAAGGCATTAATTACATAAGCTAGAAAGGGAGCTCAACCTGTGAAAGTGCAAAAGAATAAATAATAGGCTCACTCGCGAAGACAACGTCCTCCCTCCCTCGGGACAGGAGTCTTTCCGTGGTTGGTTTTCGTCTGAAATTGAGGCCTTGTTTCGAACTGCAGTTCTAGGGGCATGGTTCGGCGAATGAGATCTGAGAAAGAAGGCCTTTCTTTTAAGGGATTAAGATGAAGATAGTCCTTTCTTAGTCTGACTATGATTCGACGCGAACCATCTCTCCTATAGCGTCATGAAAACGAGTCCCGGCTTCCAATGTCTGAACATCAGAAGGAAGAACGAATGAAAGAACTCAAAGATTCCACTCCTCAGATGCTCACGGATGAAGCGTCCTCTTCCCTATGGTCGAGCCCTTTGTCCTCTTCTCTTCCCATCAGCCTCGCGTACCTTTTTCTGATTTGGATTACTATAGAAAACATTAGAAAGGAATGAAGGGGACGAACTCCGGGAATCGAGCTCACCGCGTAGTGGGGGACATACCGCATTATCAGCGTGTGGAACATCGCTTTGATTCGTCGGACGAGACTGTCAAAGGTGTCGGTGGCTGAATAAGCTTCTTCACTGAGAACAAAGACAGAGGGATTACGGCCGGATCCTTGACTCGGATTTTCAAACTCGGAATGAGAGTAGCCGGACTTTTTAGTGGAGACGAAGAGGGATCCCCAGAAGTGTGGTATTCAATTCCCTCTTATTCAAGAAATGGATGGAACCTCTTTCTCTTACTCATTCAAGAATTCCCTATCGACCCTAATAGGTCAAGCAGCTCCGCACCCTAACCCTACTTACTCTTTCCAGGAATCATGTGTGAATAGGGTCAAGCAGCCTAATCCTCAACCTCATGCCTGGTCTGAGTTCGCTTACCTGTGAACGTAAACGGAGGAGACTAAAAGAGTATTACCGCAGGAAGCTAGGGTCTCGGACTCTAGATCTAATTGCGTTAGCCAGTGGCCTCTCTCCAGCGTCTCGAAACATTACCTGCGCTTCTGCTCGTGAAGCATGGGAATCTTGAATCATTGATGATGATGATCGTGAAGTTTCAACTGAAGAAAGAATATCCTTAGCTGCCGAAAGAAGGCCTATTCGCTCAATCGTAGGATAGCTGCTTCCTCTTCGTAAACGTCTTTTTTCTGATCTCAACTGCGTAGGAGGCGTAGTAGGAGATTCTTTGCCATTTTATGATTTAGATAAACTATTACAAACATCAGCATCGTAGAAGGCGTAGGAGGACGTAGGAGTCCGGAGGACATTTGCGCTCCTATCTCAGCCATAGTCTGTAAATCATAAGTCTGAAGACCTCTTGACTTGTTTATATCCATGTAGGCGAAGGACTTGTTTATTCTACGAAAATGTGAATATGGTAGATTCAATCACTGAACTAAGAAGGACGGGTCCTCTGAACTCTTGATCTGGGTCTGATCTTCCTTGAACTACCAACTCTCGGAGGTGAAGGTTGCTTCTGCTGAGTGGCGTGGATCACTAACAGAATCTTCTCATGAACCTCAATTTCAAAGAATGAAAATCAAAGAATTTGCGAAGGACTCTCTCCACTAACAAGAAAAAAAGAGCGAATATCATAAGAAAAGCAAGGTGAACCTCCGTCTTCTTTTGTCTAACATTTAGAAGGAAAAAAGCCGAGAAATAGCCAGAAAGGAAAAAAGGATAAAAGATCATTTGCTTAACACATTCATTCTGTCCTTATCAATGAGACCACTAATATTCCACAGATTAAGCTTGATAAAGAAAAAGGACCACTATTTGAATATTGACAAGGAAAAGAAATTTTTTCTCGTCGATCCTTTACCTGTGATCCTTCGAGATCCAATGCTGCTGGTGGGGACTTTCTGCCTTGTCTTCCTTCGGTCGAGCGAGTGCCTCTGAGTCCTCACTACTTTCACTTTACAGACGAATCGAAGAAATCCTTCCAGGGAAAGAATCCGGGAAGTTTTCAGTCTTTATTCAAGTTTGAACGTGAAAGAAGAAGAGTCAAAAACGTGGACATGTTTGAGTACATAATTCATCCTTGAATGAGGCCTTACGCTCTACTGCCCGATCAACGGGGAAGGACTACTGCGACAGCCACTTCTTCAGCCACAGCGACTTCCCCAACCTCGGCCGGAACAAGGACTGCTACTTCGGCTTCCACAACGAATTCAGGGGGGCTGAGGTCTTATTTTGACCTTGAAGCGTCCTCCGCTGGGTTCTGGGCGAGCTCCCTTCGCTGATCTTGTGAGTGAGGTATGGAATTGCGCTTGGGGCAAGTATGCTTTATCTGGCTTTAGTGGCATAGGCGCATGACTACTGGTATTTCGTAGAATGAAATGTGATGAAGAATTACCGAATCTGCGAATAAGGCAAATGCAAAGCTAAACGAATGCGAGGTGAAAAGTTCACGGTTGAGTCTGATTTTTTCTTTTTCTTCCCCTCTCTCCTCTTTTGAAAGCCAAAATCAAGCTCCAGATGAGTTGAGGCTCCGTAGTCGTCTTCCTTCCTTTGCGCTCCTTACAAACCTACTCAAAAAAATCAAGCCTAGCCTCAACTTGCACTCCTTAACAGTCGCTTCGCTTCGCGCCTACTCTGCCTCCTTTTGAGTTGTCTTTCCTCAATCATTGATTGTAATAGTCAAAGTCATCATCAAAACCTTTCCGTAGGCTAAAGCTTCGCGCCGGAGCATTCCTTTTAGTGGGTTAGGCTATTTGCTCATAAGGCATTCAAGAAAGTAAGCACTACTTATGAAAGAAGATAAGCTCCTTCCCCAGCGAGAGCCCAGCTACTTTCAGAGGTCTTTGGTGCCAGGTAGGTCTAAAGGATAGACTGAATCAATGAATAAAGAATTAGATTTTGAATTTGAGATGAACAAAGGCTCTCTCATTGAGGACCCCTCCAAAAGAAAGGTCCAGATGACTCTCAAATTCTTTGAGCCTGAGGTTAGGAGCAAAGAATTTGCGAAAGAGATTTTCCACTCAAAAAAGTCCTGAGGCTGAACTCATATTCATTCTCATATAACAATGTATAAAAGATGGAACTCAAAGAATAGGGCATTTACTCAGAAAGGGGAAGAAAGTCTATCCGGTCGAATGGAGCTGGGAATGAATGAAAGAATCGAGCGAACTAAGCGCAGATAGCACGAGGTTTGGTACATCAATATTCTAACCGGTTTTCGAGGCAAAGATCTTGCAATCTCTCTGTCTGGAAATCATTCATCTTCTTTCTTCCCTGGGATCCCTCTCATTCTACACCGGTGGGTCGAGCTTAGCTCTGATCAACTCCTAGAACTCTCCGTCTCCTTCCTTCGCATCGCTCTCTTTTCTATACTCATAAAGGCCTTTTGAAGTACCGAAGACCTTCACCAAGGACGGACGCGGGAGAGAGAGGCTCCGTAGGAGTTGAGAAAGGATTGGGTCTTTGATTCTCGTATCAGATATACTCGGGAAGAAAGGTCAGAGAAAGGCCTCGCACTATCTTATTGTGAAAGAATTGAGTGAGTCCGTATTATCTGGCTCTCGCTATAGCTCTTTTGGACCAATCTGAATTCATAGTGATCGATCTTATCTTGAATAGTCATCCCTCTCCCGCTACGTGGGCTACTCTAAAGTAGGTAGCCTTTGGCATGTCTGAAGTCATTAGCTTATCTTTTCCATTTTGAGCGTGAAAAGTAGACTTATGCCTTGGCACACATACTCAATTTCTCTCAAGTCCGTGATCTCTTTTCATTGAATAAACCCAGTCAAATGCTCATTTGTGAAGGACCCAATGCGCTTATCCACTCGACGGGAAGAAGAAGGGTGCGAACTCGTGCTCTCCTTTCCCTACGTCTGACTATTTCAGTGTGACTAAGACCATGATTCTGTGAATTCAGAAAGAAGAAGGAAAAGACCTCGACCCCTTTTCCAGGACCTCTGTCTCGGCCGACAAGTCTCTGGTCTTCTCTTCTTCCTTATCTACTTAGTTGAACCCACTACGCGGTAATTGACTCTTGCGGATCTTCCGTTAAGGTCTGATCTCCACCCACCCGCTCGACCAGATTTTCAGTGGCTTCCCTTTCAGCAGTTTCAGAAGGTTTCAGTTAACAAGAGCACTATTTGCGTATATCAGAACAATTCATCGGCGGGACAAGTACCCAATCCTAATTCTAAGGATCGGTCTAGCAAGGTTCTCAGGCATTCTATGAATCAGAGTATCAGAAGGGAATTCACTCTCAGTGGAAGAAGCCGCTAGCCCTGAGGAAGAAATACTCGTCCCAGTAGTTTCAGTTGCTGCTTTAGTTGCTGCAGAAGCTTAGTTCTTTCCATTTAGCTAGACGAACCGTGGGCCTTCTGCCTTTCTTTTCTAGTTGTCCTCCCAAAGAAAGTCTACCGTCTCATTACACCTTATCTTAGTTCAAAGATTGATTTTCCCTGGGGCTAAGAATAAGAAATTGAAGCGGAAAGAAGGATTTTCACGTAAACTCGCTTGTCCTCCCCACGTAGCGGTTTTCTCTCTTCTTTTTCTCCAATTCTTTTTTCCCGTAGTTAGGATCAAAGAGGTCATTCTGACCCCGTAGAATTATAAGAGGTCTAGATGCGAAGGCTCGACTGAAAGGAGTCCAAGATTCAAGCTTCATCAATGAACAAAGGTTTGAGAAGCGACTTCACAGGTGCGAAGGAGAATAAAGCTACGAAGGACAGGCGGAAAGAATTTGCGAGAAAGATTCTCTTTTGAAACTCCGGACAGGTTAATATTCCATTTCATGACGACTGTAGGACGGAGGACAGGTTAATATGTCCTTATCAATGAGACGGAGGACGGCTTTCTTCAATGTGAACAAGAAAACTCAAGAGCATTCCTCTCCATTCATTCCCGCCTTCTTTATTTAGTCTCACCTATACGACTTCTACTTCTAAGTCCTTTCGCTATCGCTTCTCAAATTCTTTGAGCCTCTCCTATGGCTATTTTTTGGAATGAACGAGTCCTACGGATAGGCTTTCTTTGAACAATGTAGATGTATAAAAGATTCCACTGAAATAGCTCGACTGATAAAAAAAGATGCTTATTTTGTTCGACTGGAGATGCTCGTTGGTTTACAAAGCTAGACTTGAGATCAGGCTACTATCAAGTAAGAATAGCCAAGGGAGATGAGCCCAAGACTGCTTGTGTAACGAGGTAGGCTTCGTATGAGTTTTGAGTCATGCCCTTTGAGCTGACCAATGCACCAGCCACAACTAAGTTGATGAACCAGAGGTACTTCAGCCTTTTTTGGATCAATTTTTGGTAGTCTATCTGGATGATATTGTGATTTATAGCAAGACTCTCGAGGAGCACATCCAGCACTTTCAACAAGTTTTCCAAGGGGAGCACGAGACCCCTTTTGAAGAAGGCAACTCCTACTGCCTACAAGGGGCTTCAGACTGCTAACCAAGAATGGATGGAAATGCTGATATCCTTCTATTATTCACATGAAGCGATAGGGTCTGACGTGGATCTGCCCTACGATGAGGCATCACAGCAAAAGCAAGAAGCTACTGACCGCCCGATCCTATTCAGGGACTGAATTTCCTCTCCTTCAACCTTTGTACGAGCCGCCTCATTTAGTAGGTCAACTTGCACTCCTTTTAAGTCGCCCTTGTTCATTGACTCCTTATCAGTCGACTTTCTTCGAACCTTATCAGTCGACTTTCTTCGAACCTCCAAACAAACCGAGCTCCTTCGCTCCTGAACAGTCGTTTCGCTTCGCGCCTTACGGAGCCTCTCGTTCCTAAACTCATCTTCGCTAGTTCTTTTTATCCTCTCGCAACCGATTCCTCGTAAACTGCTCGCGACGCCCTACTGACCACCCTTAGCAAGATAGCTAATCCAATCATCTGAAAATGGGTGAGTCGGGTCTTTGACTGACGTGGGGTCCCACTCTTCACATCTTTTCTTCTCAGGCGCAAAGAATATTGCGAAAGAAGGGAGGTTTCTGATCTTTCTAATTCTCCTCGACGGGGCAGGCCTCAGCCCCCAATTAAGCTACTGAGGACCGGAGACTGGTAAAGAGTCGGTCACTGCGACCCCCTTTGTGAGGAGCCTGAGTTACGGGGCTATTTTGCCGAGTTTCCGAGACCAAATGCAAAAGAAAAAGAAAAGAACTTGCATCGCTTAAGACAATCGGAGGCTGAATCCCACTCGTCAACTCGTGAACTCATAAAAGCATATCCTTTGCTTCATTCTATTCAAAGAAAGAGGGTGTGGATAAGAAGACCCGCCTAACCTCTCACTCGTAAACTAGCTTAGCTCTGATCAACTTCGTAAACCGACTCTCCCTTGCCGCACCCTATCGATCGGGACAGGAAGAGAAAGCCCTTGTTCATTGAGTTTCATTTCTCTTTCAGTTCGAGATCTTACCGCTACGTGGGGGAGATCCGGAGACTGAGAATACTGCTTTCAAGCTGACGCTTTCCTCTGCCTTTGACCCTACTTTCTAGTTCTTCCTGGACTCAGCTGCTCCGAACCCAAGTCAACTAGGTAAAGCAGTTCCGCTCCTATTCATACTGAAAAAAGTAGGGTTAGCCGGTGAGATCCTAATTAGTGATAGCTGGAGGCTAGGCTAACCGACCCAACTAGGTTGTATTCTTTCCTCGTGAACTCAGTAAATCATACCAAAAGAGAGACTGATTCCGAAAGATCTCATACTCACTTCCGAAGGATCTGAGTGACCTTTCTTCTGAAACATCGAATGAGCACTGAAAGTCTTCCTCTTGCCTAAGTCTTGACCCTTATTTAAAGTAGCTTCGCGCCTCTAGGCTTTCTCTCTTGATTTTGATCCCGTCCTCCGTAGTTTAATCTGACTCCTTCTCCTAGGGCTCCGCTCCTTCCAAACCTACTAGTCAGATTCAAGCCTACTTGAAATTTCTAGTCGGACTCGTCCGAAGGACTTGTTCATTCCACTGATTGTAGTAGGCGAAGGTTATGAAATAACTCGACTCCCACGGGGCGGTTCGAAGAAAGTCGACTGATAAGGAGTCAATGATGATAATAAGGGTTGAATCAGAAGGCGAAAGGACTGAATTATCATAAAAGAAGGAGCGAAGCAGTGAGACTAGAGAGGAGCCCTTCCTTATATTATTCAATGAAATAACTCGACTCCAAATAGAGGAGAGGGGAGAAGCGAAAGTCATTATCCTTATTAGGTGGGAGTGCATTATGAAATAACTCGACTCCAAATGATAAGGATACAAAGGTTAGGCGCAAAGAATTTGCGAAGTCCTGATCCCTGAACTATTTGAAGGAGTGCATTAATGAAATAACTCGACTCAAAACAATAAGGAGAATGATCTTTGAATTTGAAAGCGAAGTCCTTATCCTTATTTTGGAGCCTGAATGAACAAGGAAGGAGTTGTCTTTTCATTCGTCCTTTCATGATCTTGCTAACCCGACCAATATGGGAGATGATAATACGACCTAGAGCCGAGAATCACAGAGAGGTAAAGCTATAAGTAATGGGCTCGATCGGATTCACGCTGGCGGCATCCTTCTCACATGAAAGTCGGACGGGGGGAAATTCAGCGGTAAGGCGTCTTTCAAGAAAGGATGCGTCAAGGCAAGTAGTTCTTCGAGCAAAGCTTATATCGTGAATGAATCAATGAAAGAAGTCAAATTCCTGACTGAACTTTCTCTTCCGCTGGCGGTCTATTTTTGGTCTCGCTCCTTCGCACCTTGAGCCCTACGTCTCATTCCGCGTCTTTCTTCTTTGAATTGGAAGTCTTTACCTTTGAAAGTCAAGAGTCTTTTCAATTAATGGAAAGCCTAGCGTCCTCTTTCTTCCTTTTCTTTTAGTAGGTTCCTTTTGACATCAAAATTCCATTCTTCTTGGACTAGACTAGCTTTCTCTCTTTTTTGATTTCGGCAGCATAACAACAAGACAAATCGGCATCGAGATCGAGACCAGCACCTTGGCCTTGGATAGGGTTCCAAACCTGCCTGCGCTTCTTCAAATATCCCAAAAGGTCGGACTAACAAGCGAGAAAGGTCGACTTTGAGAAAGAAAGAAGGCGCAATTTGCGAGGGGGCTTTTTCAGCTTGACCGGATTCTATGATTGAATAGCAGAAGTGCTACTTAGTAGTCGAAACTCGGAGAGACAGAGAGGGGACTCTTTCATACCTGCTCACTCCTAGGATGAGAGGTAGGTCCCTTGTTTTTGGCAGGAATAGTTCCAGCCTTTGTTGCCCCTCGGTAGAGTGAGTCTACTTAGCGAACTGGCAGGACGCGGAGATCGATTTCTCAATATGAATTCAGAGAGTGGATGGTTGACCGCCGCCCCCTTGTCCTGGAGGCTCTCCGGCCGGGGAGGGGCTTGCTATCGTAACCTTTTCTCCAAGGCATCCTTATCTTGGTAGGCTTTCTCTTTCTTCAGTTTCCTTTCATCCATCACCCTTTTTTCTTCGGTCAGAAGTTGGTCCAAAGAAGGAGAGTGGGCTTCCTCTCCAATTCTTTGACCCTTCTTCCTCAGTAGCTCAGTGGTAGAGCGGTCGGCTGTTAACTGACTGGTCGTGGGTTCAAATCCTACTTGGGGAGAATTAGGAGTTCAAAAAGAAAGCGGACTTCTTCTACGCAAATTCTTTGCGCCTTTGTTTTTGGACTTCTAAACGGGAAGAATCGTGGGACATCAAAAGTGGGAAGTTGTTGGTGAATCTTCCTCACTCTCGTATAGGTTCACTTGCTTCCTTCAATTCTGAGGGTCGACTTCAGAGGAGACAAAGAATTTGTGGAGTTGAATAAAGTATCTTCGCCGAAAGGAATTTGTCTCCACTAGCCGAATGAGAAGAACGAAAAGCAAAAAAAGGGTGACGATTTAGGTATCTGGATGTAGTCCAATGGCTAAAGCTCTGCCAGCTTCTTGTAGACTGAAGTCTCTTCCCTTATATAAAGGCTCTGGGTGGGATGGTCGAAATTGTCTTCTAAACTAGTGGCAACTTCTTGGTAATTCAGAAGGGGGAAGGAAGATCTCCACTCATTTCATTCATTCAGTGCCTGCGGTGAGGCGCGACCCACAACAAACAAAGGCTCAAAGAATTTGAGCTTGCTGTAGCCCTCTTTTTGTAGACTAGACTTGGTAAGCGTAAGCTATTTAAGTAGGCTCGATCAGGGTAGGCGAGCAGCTTCGCTCAGCGGAAGAGCATTTCTCAAAACAGAGTCTTAGTCAAGCGGGAGCGCCCAACCTATGGGAAAGGATAGGGGAAGGGAATCAAAGAAAGAGGTCCTTTTAGGAACATGGCTCCTTCATTCACTTGCTAATTCACTCGCAGCTTCGCCAGAAGCGACTAGTCGCCTCCGCCTCAAGATGCTTAGCCGGAAGCGTCAAATAAAGCTCCAGATGAGTAGTTGTCTTTCTTCTTTGAACCTTGCTTTACATGTTATGAACTGAAAAATCACCCTAATCCTCACCCGCAAATGAAGCAGAGCGGAGTCTGATAATGGAACTTTCATGTTATGGCGAAGATTAAGCTACTCCAGTTGAGTTTCATTGAGTTCCATCTTTTCTTTAGTGGATCAAATCAGTGGAATGAACAAGTCCGGAGGACGGGTCCGACCTATCCTGAATATGGAATATCAAGCCTAGGATAGACTTTCGACCTTGAACTGCCCTTGTTCATTGATTGCGCTTGCACGAGTATTCGCTTCTCAAATTCTTTGAACCTCTTTTGTAGGTCGTATGAATGAAGCTGAACCTTCGCTTCAAATTATAAGGGGTCCTCAATGAACAAGGACATATTCATCTGTCCGGAGGTTATGAAATAACTCGACTGAATCAATGAACAAGGTTTGAGAGGAGTCCGTTAGGCGCGAAGCGAAGCGACTGTGAAGGAGCCCTTAAAATTAGGAAAGAAGAATCGACTGAAAATTCTTTGAACCTCTCCTATTCTTTGAGTTCCATCTTTTCTACATCTACATTGTGAAAATCAAGCTAATATATATGGAAGTGCCCGCCTTTGTTCATTGACAAATTCTTTGAGCCTTTGTTTTTAGCCGAAGGACTTTTTTGAGTGACTTTATTCAATGATCTTTGAGCTCTTTATTCAATGATCGTCTAGTGGAATGAACGAATATGAATTCAGCCTCTGGAACTCGTCCTCCGTCCTATTAGTGACTTTCTTTATTGAAAGCTCAACTCCTCTCCTTATCAGTCGAGCCTCTATCTGAATTTAGGTCTCGTCTTCTTTCTTTTATTGCATTTCTTCATTTCATCCTTAGGCTTTCTGGAGGCATCAATCTCGTTCATTGATAGTACTCCTTCGGATTCCGCTGCCCGCTCCGTCTTCCGCGTAGTGCTTTCTTGATTATCCCGCTCCGCTCCCCATAAATCAGAGGTTAGGAGCTTTCTTCTTGATTATCCCGCTCTCCTTCATCTTCTTGAAAAGATATTATGGCCTTCTTTAGGCTTTCTGATTCTGACCTTCTTCTCTCCTTTCAGTCGAGCCTCTTCATTCTTGTTTTTGAGTGGTCCGAAGTGGAATATGAATATGGATTTCTGAGTCAAGAGGACAGGTCTTTGATTTTTGAGTGGAATATACTCCTAGCGGAGGTTCCGAAGGAGTCGCTTCTCCAATTCTGCATTCAAAAGGAGCAAAGAATTTGCGAAGGACTAGTCTTTGAGTGACTTTATTCAATGATCTTTGAGCTCTTTATTCAATGATCTCAATCTAATGATTCATTTTTGCACTCTCTTAGTCGAGCTCTTTCTTTATTGAAAGGGATTTGACCCGTCCGGAGGTGCAAAGAATATTGCGCGTAGGACTATCCATTTTACAGTCGAGTTATTTCATAACCTTCGGACCGCGTAGAAGGAGTCTGAAATCCATATGAGGAGCCGCTTTCGCTCCTCTGGAACTCGTGGAATGAAAAGAAAGCTAATATGGAATCCTCCTTAGTTGACTTTATTCAATGACTTGTTCATTGACCCTCTCCTTTCAGTCGAACCTCCTCTTTCTTTTTTAGCCTCCTACGGTCCTCTCCGCCCCGTGGGAGTCGAGCTCTTTATTCAATGATCTTTGAGCCTCCAAAACAAAGGTCCTCAATGAACCGCGGAGTGGGATTTCCCTCCCTTAGATTTCCCTACATCCCCTCCCTTAGATTTCCTATTAGGTTCACACTGTTTTGCCATATATCTTAGATTTCCCCTTTGCCTTATTAGCTTCCCTGACCCTATTCCTTTCCATATTAGGTTTTCCCTTAAAGCATCAATCTGCCCTATTTTCTATATATTATTCCCATCCCCAGGTTGGCCTACTTCCGCTACTTCCTTATATTTTTCTTTTTCTTCATAAAGGAGGTTTCTTTCTTTTTTCATCGCTATGGATTCAATCCAGCCACAGGTTCTGATATATTTGAACCTCTCTCTATAAGTTCCCAACTGGCATTTCTTTTCCGAGGTTGAAGTTGCAGGAAAAGTCGCTAGATAAGTAGATAGGTAAGCTCGTCACGCCCTGGCCCTAATCACTCTATTTCATGGTCGAGACCGAGATATCTTATTACAAGGAAATCCGGAAATAGGCCACCCTTACGAGAGATAGAACGAAACTAAGCAACTTCGGAAGCAACCAAAGAACAAAAAGGAGAGAAAGAATATCCTATCCCCCGGATCGAGCGCGGACTCGAGATGCTATTCAGATCTCATTCTCTCTCCAAGGCATCCTTATTTTGTTCTTGAAGATATAATAAGATATGAACAAGACAAAGAAAAGAGCTGCTAAGAAGATCAGTTTAAGAAAGACAAGAAGAGTTTCAGAATAAGAAAGAGATAAGAAAGATCTTTTTTTCTGAAAGAT
>JBBPDI010000032.1:6567315-6585327 GCA_037974545.1 Cucumis variabilis | reverse complement strand
GGTTCGAGTCCCGGACACAAAGAAAAGAAAGAAGAAAAAGAAGCAATGGAAAGAGATGCTAATGAAAGAGGTAAGGCGGATCCCCCAGGTCACCCCAATCGACCTTCCGGCACTGGGCAGGGTCTTACGACTGGTCACTGCGACCCGGAGGCACCCCTGAGTTACGGGGTTTCCAAAAAATCAAAGGATTTGGCGCTTAAGAAGACACGCAGATCGGACGCTTCATCCCACTCGTCAACTCCTTCACTCACTCATCAAAGTGGTTCATTCTATTCAAAAAGAACTCATAGATAGAGGAAACTGAGGGTTACGCGGGTCCGGCCCCAGCTCTCTCTTCCATACTCGCGTGGTGGGTACGGCTTCGGTCCCAATCCTGTAGATCATTGTATGATGATTTACGTTATAGACCCCACATTGGCTTGGCTACTGGAATCTCCTCTCGCTAAAAGGGACTTGCCCTCATCAAATCCCTTTTCAAGGGGGAAGGTTCAAATCCCTGCTCGTTCAAAGGCAGAATTTCGGAAAAGAAGAAAGGCTCTTTGAAGATTGAGAAATCCATTATTCATAAGTCGAGGTTCAAAGAATATTGATGAGACATGAAAGGAGAGGTAAGAATTACTGTATTTTTGGTTAGACTTCCCCGTTTCCTTGTTCATAAGTACTATTATTTGGAAGCATAACTTCGGTAGGAAGACTTGGAAGAGAGAGAGGAATAGGTGAATGAGTTTTAGCAGCTTAGTTGGAGTAACTAAACATAATATCTAAACAAGAAAAGGTCTTTTGTAGACCTAAATTAGATCTTGAATCATAAGTTACAGCCCTGAACTTTTCATTGAGGCATCGTCGGTTTTCAAGCTTTCTCAAATTCTTTAAGCCTTCAAACAAAGGTCCAGGGTCCGCAGTCCGGAAGATGAATCTGTAGAACTATCAAGGGTTCTGTTAGCTCTATAACGGTCCTGGTCCGGAAGATGAATCTGTAGTCCGAAGGATTTATCTGTAGGACCATCCGTATAGAACCGAAGTAGGACTATTTGCAAAGAACCAAAATAGGACCTGTAGTAATGAAAAGGGGGTCCTGGTCCGCAGGGTTTACCCAGAGTCCGAAGGATCTATCCATAGAACTATCAAGGGTCCTGCTGATTCATCCGGAGTCCAGAGGATATAACCGTTAGACATTCCGCAAAGGATTTGGAGTAGGACCTTCCGTAATGAAAAGTTGGTCCTGGTCCGCTATTCGGAGGATTTATCCATAAAACCATTAAGGAATCCTGGTGATATATCCATAGGATTCAGCAAGGGATTAGGAGTAGAACTATCAAGGGTCCTGCTGAGTTAGACTATCAAGGGTCCTAGTGATATATCCTTAGGACATTCCGCAAAGGATTAGTAGGAGTAGAACCATCCATTAGTTTGGATTAGGAGTAGGACTATCTGTAAAGGGAGAAATAAGACTATCTGTTAAAAACCGAGTAGAACTATCCATTAAAATGAAGGGTCCAGTCCGAAGGAGTTATCCGTAGTCCGAAGGATTTATTCGTAGGACCATCCACAAAGAACCGAAGTAGGACTTTCCATATTTAATCGAGAGGTCCAGGTCTGGAGGATTCCATCTGTAGTCCAAAGGATTTATCCGTAAGACCATCCATAAAGAACCGAATGAGGACTATCCCTCAAATAAAGGTCCAGGGTTTGCACGATTCTACTATCAAGGGTCCTGGTTTGCAGCCCGGAGGATTTATCCGTAGAACCATCCATTACGGAGTCTTGGTCTGAAAGATGAATCTGTAGTCCAAAGGATTTATCAGAGGACCTTCTACAAAGGGGAGAGTAGGACTTTCCGCAAAGGATTAAGAGTAGGACTATTCGTAAAAAGTGAAGTAGGACTTTTCGTAATTAACCGAAGTCCGGAGGATTCATCTGTATGATTATCCATTAGAAGGAGGACCCAAATCAACTCAAGATTTTGGAAGGAATCCCTAGCTTTCTCTGAGGCGAGCCATATGCTTTATGCTTGATCTTCTAAATCTTCTTGAAGTCAATCAATGGCTTGTTTTTGGCAATGAGATTCAGTCTAATTTATTCTTTTTTTCCTTCTTCCTGTGTCTTATGAAAGAATGATTTCAGGCTGAAGCACCCACCAGGCGGCCTAGTGGCAAAATGAATCGTTTGGAAAAAGAGAAAAGAATAAGCAAGGCATGTATAAAGTTTGGATTTCACAGTTTTTTTTGGAATCAGACTCGTTCTTTCGCCGTCCTACAATCTTCTAAAGCGGACGCTCCATGAAAGTGCGAAAGTCTATTTTTAAAGTGCAAAAGATCATTCGTTATTAGGGGGAATAGAAGTGCTTTATCAAGCTGAGCTTTTTATCTTTCTCTAATATGCTTAGCTTTTGACTCTCCCGCTCTGTGGGATTCTTTTGAGCCTTCTGAATTGAGAATGATATGAATTATCATAGATATGGCATGTATAAGGCTAAGACTTATTCCTTCTATCCGTGTGAGGTGGGCTTTGTCGGAATGAAATTTCTTATTATTTTATGCATGGAAAAGAAAGTAATAGGTTTCAAAGTCAGAAGGACATTCTTTTGAGATTTCAGGGATTCCGTCAACTCATAAGTCAGAATGAAGAAGGGAAGTCGCTGCCATCATATGAAAGCCGAAATCCCCTTGAATTGACTAGAAAGAGCATTTATTCAAGCCCAAAAAGAAGGGATCTTAGCCTCTTTGATTCATTAAGTACGACTTTCCAGCTAGCAAAAAAACAAAAAGGACTACTATTGCAATGCGAAAGTCAAATCAAAAGGCACCTATCTATATAAAAAAAAGGTCCGAAGCCATTTAGTTCCAACAAGATCCAGCCAAACAAAGGTCTAGGGTCTGCAGGATTCTACTATCAAGGGTCCTGATGATTTATCCGTAGGACCTGTAGTAATAAAAAGTTGGTCCTGCTGGCTCTATAACCGTCCAGGTCTGGAAGATTCATCTGTAGTCTGAAGGATTTATCCATAGGACCATCCGCAAAGAACCTAAGTATGACTTTTTTTAATTAACCGAAGTAGAACTATCAAGGGTCCTGGTGGCTCTATAATGGTCCAGGTTTTGCAGGATGTGACTATCAAGGGTCCTGATTCAGCAGCCCAGAGTCCGCAGGATTCGACTATCAAAGGTCCTGGTCCAGAATATGAATCTATAGTCTAAAGTCTGCAGGGTTTACCGGAAGGATCATCCATATAGAAAGAGGACTTTCTGCAAAGGGGGGAGTAGGACCATCCGCAAAGAATCGGAATAGGACCTTCTGTAATGAAAAGTTGATCCTACTGATTCTACTATCAAGGGTCCTTGTCCGAAAATGAATCTGTAGTCTGAAGTTCGCAGGGTTTACCCGAAGGACCATCCATATAGAAAGAGAACCTTCCGCAAAGGGGGAGTAGGACCATCCGTAAAGAATCAGAGTAGTCCGGAGTCTGCAGAATGCGACTATCAAGGGTCCTGGTGATATATCTGTAGGACATTCCGTAAAGGATTATGAGTAGGACCATCAATTAGTTTGGATTAGGAGTAGGACCTTCCATAATGAATAGTAGGTCCAGTCTGGAGGAGTTATCCGTAGTCCGAAGGATTTATCCATAGGACCATTCGTAAAGAACCAAAGTAGGACTATACGTAAAAAAGGGAAGTAGGACTTTCCATAATTGAAAGAAGTAGGACTTTCCATAATTAACCGAGGAGTCCAGGTCCGGAGGATTCCATCTGTAGTCTGAAAGATTTATCTGTAGGACCATTTGTAAAGAACCGAAGGAGGACTATCCATATAGAAGTAGGACTTTCCATAATTTACCGAAGGAGAACTATCTGTAATTAACCAAACGTTGAATTCGTTCATCTTTATCTGATGGAAGGTATGAAAATGGTGAAACTGACTAAGGCTCAAAAGAAAGAATTGAAGGAAGCGAATGGCTCTGATCATGAAAATTCTGGGAAAGTCAATTGACTATAATGTACTTGTAGCAAGGGTTACATAGATGTGGAGCTGGATGATGAGTTTGATCTGATTGACCTGTGGTCTATTAAGAGATAGGCGAAGAGTCTGACGAGCTGAGCAAAGTAGCTATATGCTGGCCGCTGGAGAAAGCCAACTGAAGATAGCCAATCGAAGATAGCGGGAATGACTGACCGGCTCTACAAGAAAAGAAGGTTTCGAAACATGTACTTAAAGGCTCCTTGTGCAATCCCCATTTATCCACTTTGTTGACTCAAGAAAAGAATCGACTTTTTCTTTGTTTGCTTTACTGCTTTATTGGAAGAAAAATAGAAAGCCTATGATTTGAATGTGTGCTTCTGGAGGAGAACGGATGCAAAAAGGAAGTTTGAGCTTGATGCAAATGGAAAAATGTGAAATATTTTATAGGATCCATTTCGAGAACGTAGAATGTCAGAGAAATTCAAATATTAAGGTAGATCTATCGATTCAAAGAGATTTGTCCTGTCCGGGGTTCATGCTTTAGCACTTTGATTTCACCTTTCAGAAACTTGCATCTTCTATTCCCGGGCCCGGGAAAGAGCAAGAAAACAAGCTACCGCATAGTGGGCAAAAAACAAGTCATCGACCTCTGAGCAATATTCTTTGCACACCTCCGTTAGGAGCAAAGAATATTGCAATGTAGGATCCATAAGACAGGGATATTCTTGGGAATTGGAGGCACAATGAAAGTCAATGTGAGCCTATCAATGATATTTATTGAAAACACTGTTGTAATAAATGGGTGAACTTTCCAGTCCTTCGAAAATTTCCTATTTTAATTACAGATAGTCCTCGTAGAAGGAGGCTTTATTCTGACTTTATGGGCTTGCATAGAAATAAGGGCGAGCATCTTCGATGCTATGGGGCGGCCACCTATTTCTAATAAGTATTTACAAGTTCATTCATTGCCTGATGGTATTCAAAGGAGAAAATGCGTACTGATAACCCGTTCTTGGGCTTTAACAAATCTTACTCGGACATGAGCAAAGAATATTGCACTCATTTCCATTAAAAAGTAAAGGGGCTGTCAAAACACTATTTATCTACTAAAGATTTGGATAAGAAGAGAATGAACAAAAAAGCACTTGCCCTAATTCCTGTTCCAAAGAAAGAAAAAGAGCTCATTAACGAAGAGTTCTACCAACACAGCAGGATAGAAGGCCAATACTGGATTACCTGGCCTTTGTTTATGAAAATAAAGCACGGAAAAAGGGGCTCATGTACAAAATCTTATGGTCTTTCAAGATGCCGAAATACAGCAGAAGCATTTACCCTGAGACAACTTAAAGAAAAGTTTTATTAAACATTAGCTGAACAAAAAGAAAAGCAAGGGACTCAACTTATAGTAGGCTATGAGCATGAGCATGCATAATAGGAGAGGACGCCTTTGGCTTTAGGCCTAAGCCTTGAACAAAGACGACGAATGGTACATCCTACAGACAACTTCCCCCCACCCAGCCCCAAGGGGGAGCACAAAACAAACAATGGTAGGTCCTATGGACTACTTTTATCGGGGGAGCATGGAAAGAAAGGAAAGATGGTAGGTCCTACAGATGACTCCCCCCCAGCCCAAGAGCAAAACGAAAAGATCTCTCTTCCAGTTCGGATAAAAGATATGTCTCCCTCTTCATATATGTCTTCCTCCTCGGATAATTGGAGGTCCTATGGACTACTTTTTATAGGGGAGCAAGACGGAAAGAAGGATCGAGGGGACGGGGTAGGGCACCCCTCTCATAAATGAGCCACCTCATATGCGACATTGCCTTTCTTTTTCTTTCTCTTCTTTCTTTCTTGGCTGGCGATTACGTGCTTCAGCCCCGAAGGAGGTTCAGATTATCCTATCCTGCGAGGTACTATTACACAGGAGGAAATAAAAGGATACCGATCCTCCTGAAAGAGGATTAAAAGCCCAGTCACTTCGGACAGGGCTCCTAAATTCAGATTTCGGATTACGAGTGCTGACCCTGCTCCGGAAACCTGAAATACTACTTCCGACTTCTCTGATTTAGCAGATTTCAGATTACGAGTGTCCACCAATAAAGGCTCCATAAAGAAATAAGGATTATACTGAATAAGGCTATTATCGTTAATCAGCACTTCACATCTTGTTGCCCTTTTCAACCTAGACATATATCGAACTGAGACCCTTACTCATTCTAATAACCGATGTGGTACCGATGAACTGTCGCTTTGCCATTAATTCCAAGTGCCAAGAACAGAGGGACGTCAAAGAGAAGAGGTATATCCTTGCACAGTGACCTTACCTTTTTCTCGATCTGAGAACTCGGATAATTCATCGGATATTTAGTGGTCAGTCTTATAATATCGCAGTTCGCGTTCTCATGCTGAGGCCTTGGAAATCTTCTAAGAAGCGGAAGTTGGCTTTGAGTTAATCTACTTTGGTCAACCTAGAAACAGTGATTATTAGTTCTGCCAACAAATCGACGTCCGTTCTGTCCTGATTCTTTGAGAAGGAAGGGAGATACTAGTAATTGAATTAGGGAAAGGGTCAACTTCAACCTTTACGAACCTGAGGAAGGCCTGCCTACTAAATATAGGTGCTAGCCTTAGAGACCCAAACGAGCTTAGGGAAGTGACACATTTGAAAAGTGCGAAATCGTACTTTTTGGTTTACCGTCTAGTTAAGATAGAAGAAGGCACTACTGTGTGGCCTACCGCTCTGTGGGTCAGAGATAAAAAAGTGCGGTCGCGTATTACAAGTTAGGTCCGTTATTCTCCAAATAGCGAAGGCAACTTTTGCATTTTTGCTCCTTCACGGTAGATCAGATTCTTTGGCGGTCAGAGGCATAGTAGAAAAGGTAGGTCATACGAGCGATGCAATAAGGGTCGGGGGGTGGTGATCCCCTAAAAAGAGTTGCTCTCTCTCATGCGTTGACCTATATCCATACCGTAGAAAAGAAGGATCGTTGTGTTTAAGGATCAATTAAAAAAGACCCTTTGCACAGTGGTTGGAGGGAACTCCTACGGCCCTTGAGCAATTGGGCCCTCTGGGATCCTCTTCAAGCCTGAATTACAGTGCGAAACCCTTACCAATAGAAAAGAGGCCTTCTTCGAAACCAAGTGGTGGCGCCTAGGGAAGAGAATATATACTCTAAACCCACGATCCACCCTCGTTTTGGCTTGGCAATCAGTCTGAAGAAAGAAGAGGGAGTTAGTCCCTTCTTTAAAGCCCTTTCCTCTTGTTCGCTCTTTGCAGCCCAGTATGCGGTTTTCCATGATCGTTGATGCGCGTGCTGGTAGGGGACCGGCCTTATGGTGGGATCTCTCGTGCCTTCTTTGTACCGCTATGTGGGTACAGATTATAGGATTTCTTAGTCATCTGTAGAGTTCATCCTACTCCTTCATCAAGATATTGATAAAAATAGCTTTTCTTCGACTTCAAGACCAACTGCCACTGAAGAAAGTTCATTCTACTCAAGAGGACCTCAGCCGACTCCCCTAATCAGAGTTTTAAGACTCCCTCGTGTGCGTGGTCTTTCCTTTATCCTCTGACCCTAAAGAGAGAGAGTTCCCACGGGGAAAAATTGGTATTTTTCCACACATAAACAAAGAATGGAAAAGATTATGGTCTCTACCCGAACCTCGATGATGCAAATACATCATGGTCATAGAGCGGGGTGAGAACTTCCGTTTTGACAAGACATATAGTGCAGAAGAATACAAGGAATTTTCAAGCCATTTAAGAGAAAAAAAGGGATGACTCCTCTCTCTTTCGCTCCGACAGCGCCCGGTTGCCCGATCGGCTAATCTTTCTACAAAATCTTGAGAATAAGATAGACAAGAATCACTGCTGAAAGAAGGAAAGCTAAAGCTTAAACTTCCCCAACTGCTGAAGATATTGATAATAATCTTTTCAATCCCCACGTAGCGGATCCGCCCATTAAGGATAAGGAAGAGTCAAAGTGTCAATTTAAAAGGTTTTGGCCCGTGAAACTGTGACATGGTTAATAACGAAAAGATATAAGTACTTTCGTAATAATCTAATAATATTTAAGGGGTGCGAATGTGCGAAAGAAAGTCTCAGATATTAAGATAACTACTTTATCAGTCCTGAATATTCCATAGAAAGCCTAGGATGCAATTTCTTATTTATATATAAATACTGACTGAAATTCCCAACTCGAGAAAACAAGGCGTAAAGAATATATAGAAGGTGCAAAGATCTATGGCCCACTACATGAGATATTGTAATTAATTGACTGGATCTTGTGAGAAGAGAGAGGTAGTTAATAAGAGGGTCAATGAATATTCAGTCGACTGAGTAAAAGCAGATAGAAAGGATCGAGTCTTCAACCCTACTACCGCAATTTCTGAGAGCTTCAGTCTGAAATAATCAGCCTACGAACAGAACTCAATTTTTGAGAGCCTTTGGAGCAAAGATTCCAAAAAATAGGCGAGGTAAGGAATCGAAGCTGGAAAAAGGTGAAGGCTTCGCGCCTTGCAAAATCTGTGTGAGCATTTGCTTAAGATATACGAATTCCTTATGAGGTCTTGCTCATATCAGGCGAATACCCTCTCTCACTGCCCCCTAACCCAAATCGATCCTCCTATCTATCATTGTTCGTGCTTCGACCCTTGCTTTCATTCAAATCACATTCAAACCCGGTATTTGACCATTCGATCACGTGGAATCATCCCAAGAGTCAAATCGACTAATTAGGCCCTACCCTAGGTTAGGCTCGAGAAGAGGACAATTTCCTTAAGTTGAAAGAAAAGTGATTGCACGTGCCTGACCATACAAACTCCCCAAGCATGGATCGGCTGCCGACTGAATCCACACCTTTCTGTTGCAGAAAGCAATAAAGAAGAGGATGATCATAGACGTCCGTCCCCACCAGCGCATCAACCCACTACACGGTTTCTGCTTAAGTAAATCACTAAGCTTTGACGGTTAGAAGGAGGACGCTCCATAAGACAGAGATATTGATAGTCATGATTCCAAAAAACTTATTGTCGTGTGTGAGGATTTTTCACTTTTAGACTCCTCAATGAACTTTGCGAGTGTCCAGGTGCATGTTCGGTTAATTATGGAAAGTCCTACTTCATTCTTTGTAGATAGTCCTACTACTAATCCTTTGCGGAAAGTCTTACGGATAAATCACCAGGACTCTTGATAGTTCGTAGGATTCATCCTGCGGACCCTGGACCTTTATTTGTTTGAGGGATAGTCATACTCCTAATCCAAACTAATGGATGGTCCTACGGATAAATTCTCTGGACTACTCTGGTTCTTTACGAGTGGTCCTACTCTTCCCTTTGCGAAAGGTCCTCTTTCTATATGGATGGTCCTCTGGGTAAACCCTACAGACTTCGAACTACAGATTCATCTTCCGGACCAGGACCTTTGATAGTTGAACCCTGTGGACTTCGGACTCCAGGTAAACCCTACGAACAAGGACCAACTAATGGATAGTCCTACCGATGAATCCTCCAGACTCCGGACAGGGATATTCTTGATTCCGTAAAAACAAGGTTATGAAATCATAATTATTCTTTCATTATCGTTACTGAGCTTCTTTTCTTTTCTTTTTTTCTTTTTCGCAATATTCTTTGTGCCTCTATCGTTTTAATTCCCCATCCTCCATACCTGTCTTATGGAACATTTGGACCCGTCCTTCGGACTATCCATATTAACCCGCTCATCTTGACACTTATTTCCATAAATTCAATGGATCTACGAAATCAATATCCCTGTCTTATTGTGCCTGAACCTTTGTTTTTGAACTTTGCTCAGTAGGTCCGGAGGACTGGTCTCATTGATAAGGACATATTAACCTGAATATCATAACTTTAAAATTTCATCTTCTTAATATCTTTTTATTCAATAATGAATCACACTTTTGTGGGAATCGCTTTGCATCTGAATATCCAATTATGAGTTTGTGCGAAGGAGTGAGAGTTTCTAGGTTTACAAAGTCGAGAGAGAGAGAATAGACAAACAAAGATTGAATGAGTACGAAATGAGTGAGGGAGGTTCAAAGAAGATTCCGAAAGGCATTCGTCCCATAGGTCAGCGAAGCCACTCCTTAGAGCTTTACGAGATAATACCAGTCGGGTGCTAATAGCGAGTTCTTTCTGTTGGGCACACTGAACCTCTTCCCTGAGATCGTCCCCGAATGAGCTTCCTTCACTTTTACTCATTGAATTGGAAAAATCTCTTCTGTTCTCGCTGGTAGAAATCCGCTTATATTTTACCACGAGTAGGATGGACTGCTACGTGGAGAACTGCAAGACTAAGAGAGGGAGGTCTGACAACCCTGACCTTGAGGAGCGTCGGTGCCTTTCATGCCTTTCATAATCCTTTCCATTAAGATGCCAAGTCTCGAACTCTTTTTCTTTACCCACGAGCAAAGGCAGTCATATTGGGTAACTTCAATACGCTTTCCATTAGGGTAGGCCTCGATCTCTTTCTTTACCTTTCAATACGGATCCATCAATCCTCATCCGTCCGAAAGCCCTTGTTCATTGAGGCAGTTGGGTGGGAAAAAGATTGCATTTATGAGCGGAACGAAGCCAAGGCATCCTTATCTTGGAGGAGGATAGGCTTTGCTTATTCTAAATCTTTTCATTGTGACAAGTGCTGTTGAGGAAAAGGCTTAAAGGGAAGTTTCACACAAAAGGGAAAGTCGTGGTTGTAGTAGTTTAAGGATTAATAGTGGCTCGACTTTCTATAAAGTGGCACCTTTGAATCTTTCTCTTTTTTTTCTCTTAAAACTACTTTCCCTATTTTTCTACTTAGTTGAGGAATCGGAAGCTAGGGAAAAAAAGTTAATATGGATATAAACATCAAATTCCTTGCTCCTCCTCCAGGATGGTAAAGCTCTTCGGTCCCTCCAAGTTCAAAGAGAGAGTAGATGAGATGATGTCAAGACGATTACTCCAACCTTTGAACAATCTTAGTCCTGATTTCTTATAATGTGATATTCTATGAAAAGTGTGCATTCACTAAGATCTTGTGCCTGCCAGTGCTATAGGCAATGCCTCTTAGTAGGCCTTTGTACAGGCATCCATGTCTTCATTCCTGGGGGACAGACGAGGTTCAAGTGCTCATTCAATGCTTTTCGATAAGATTACTTCGGACATAACAGTCAAAAGGGAAGCATGACTGATCTATAATCTAAAGGACGAACTGATAAGAAAATCCCGGAACTCCCACTTTCTACTGGGTGGAAAAAGTCTCGCATTTCATGGATTCCTCCTGTCGAGCCCTTGTTCATTGACTTTATCTTCTGTCTTGAGCATTATTGGGTTCGGTTGGACATCATACCAGAGTCTTCTTTCATTAATGCTCCCCCAGGTGCAAAGAATATTGCAAGACAGGTCTGAAGGCACTTCGGTTAATTACGAAAGATCCTAATTCAGTTTTTTAAGGAAAGTCCTACTTAGGTTCTTTACAGATGGTCCTACGGATAAATCCTTCAGACTACAGATTCATCTCCTGGACCTGGACCGTTATAGAGCCAGCAAGACCCTTGATAGTTCTATGGATAAATCCTTCGGATGAGGAGTTAAATCGATTCAACGTAATGAAACTCAATCCATCACAAATTCTTTGCACCTCACCCTGTAGTTAGGAGTATTAAGACCGAAGGACTATCTATTAGGGAATCTTGAGACTTCCTCTTTCATTCTCAGTCAAAGAAGAGGTTGCCACATCCGCCTTTCATGAGGCAGGAGGAAAAGAGCTAGGTCCACCAATCTCGGTTGAGTAAGCTATCTCATTTGTAAGCAAGGGCATTAGATCTAAGCTCGATAGAGAAATAAAGGGAAGTCCCCATTTCTTCGCTGTGGAAGGAGCCCTTCCTGCGTCATCAGTAGGGGAATGAGTGAACAAGAAGAAGTATTCTCTATTTACGAGGTTGAGGATTAGCTTGCGAAGTTAGAAAGGTACCTGAAAGCGATATTCTAAGTTGACGAGGTAAGATCAGATCCCAAGGAATTAGTCCCGTTAAAGATCATTGAGGGGGGAAATAATAAGATAATCAAGTGTCTCATCTTCTTCTCTGATCTTCTATCAATCGGAAGCGAAAGCTTCGAGACTGAGTAAGGTGTAGAAGGATATAGGAAGTCACTTTTCTTGCTCCAATTTCGAAGTCTTAACTTAGGCTTTCTTCTTCTTTCTCAACATCAAAGAAGATATATTCAGAACTGCCCATGAAAGAATTTTCCATTATCAGATATAAGTCGATAAGAAAGCCCTTGTTCATTGACTTGTTCATTGATCTCTTTCTTCTCTTTACTTTTGGGAGAGGGTATCGCTTCCAAATCCTATACTTTCTTAAGTGGATAGTTGGACTCATATAAGAATGTATCAAAGATAGGTCGGATCATAAATTCCACTAAAAAGTCAGATCACGCAAGTCAAATTCTCTAATGGATAGGCCTCTCTGCCCCGTGAGAGTCTGAAATATTCTTTCTCACGCAAGTCAAATTCTCCGCGATATTATTTGCACCTCTACATTTGAACTTTGCAGAAGAAACCCAATAAGAGAAGACTTCTCGCTTTCGACAGATTGATTGATACATAAGTAGGGTAAGAGGAATCTACCGCTCCGTGGGTTGAGCTTGCATCTCCCAAATCAGTCTAATACCCAACAAATACCTCGGATTGTGCATGATAGGATTGAATAAATCAAGGCTCAAAGAATATTTCATTGGTTCATCTTTACTCGATGGATGTGACCTTGCTAGCTAATTCAGAGAATGCCCTACTCTTCGCGTCCCCTGTGAGGCTTCTTCTTTCTCTTTAAGTTATGCTCTTCGGCTCCTACCACAATGGGATGATTGAATGGGGACTGGGAAGATTTTTCTTTTTTTATTAATTATATAACGAAGGTCTTCCAATTCATGATCTTCCTTCGTGCCCAAGCGTGGATGCAAGAGATAAAAGAGAAAGTGGGGGAAGAAGAAGGAGTGAGAATCCTCTTTCAGCAGAGTATCGTGATTCATACTTTCATAAGTTACTTCAAAATCGTGGGAAAGTGAGGATTTGAGTCGCGAGACCCAGTGGGCTCAGATAGGATCGAAAGAAGAAGAGGCAGTGGTCGAGTGGGTTCAGTTCGTACTTTGAATCCGTCCTTCAATTCCTTTTAAGAGTTCAGGAAGCGATCGAGTTCACGAGAGAATAGAATAAAGTCCCCACCGGTCCTTCTTTCAAAGTCAGCAGAATTAGAGGTCAAATCTGTCCCTCTCCTCTACACCTCCAGCAACTTAGTCCCTTTCAGAGTAGATATATTCATAGTCCGTCTGGTCACAGACGCCACGCACTAGGATAGGGGATGATTTTTACTCGTAGACATTTTCTTTGCTAAAACCATTTTAGCCTCTTTTCACTCGCTCTTCATGTTCACCGACCTGAAGTTACTACATCTTCGATTGTCCCTACTAGCAAATGGTTGATTTGGCATTCAAACTTCAATCTCACATGGGGGTCAAAGCGCGTAGTGGGTTTTTCCATCTTTCTCTCTTCCCTCCTTGTAGGTCTTTTTTTTTATCTAAAAAGATAGAACTCCGTCTCCTCAATCTAATCTCGCCTAGAAATGGGTAGGAAAGAAAGCATTCGTCTAAAGCAAGCAAGAAAATAAGCTTGATCTCACATGGGTGGAAGTTTCGGTGGTAGGTTCTGGCTCTTGGGTCCGTACCTCTTCTAGGATCAGTGCTTTCAAGACCTTGCTCTAGATTGAGTTCTTCTATCCCACCCTAAAACTAGCTTTATAGCAAAGCGATTATTTTATAGAATGAATTGAATGATAGGATAAAGAAAGGGAGAAACTCCCCAACCAAGGAGGAGCGCTCGTACAAAGGGAAGAGAATCTCTAGCTCCTACCTGTCTCTGCCAACAAGCCAGGATCCATTATATTTTCTAGGATGAGGGAATTCCACTTGTAAGGAGACTCGAGGTCAAGCCTAAACGTCCTTACTTCAAAAGAGTACCCTCTTCCTCTAGGCATCGGCGTACCTATATTCTTTATATCGCCCCTCTATTCTAGACTCCTTCCAAAGCGCGCAGTGGGCAATTGGCATTTACCTTGGGAAATGAGTCAAAAACCATTGACCTTCTTTCTTCCATCTCGCCATACATAGTCCAAAAGTCATGAAATTTCAGATCACAAGTGGAGGATGGGTTCATTTAAGAGGGGCGCGGAGTGCAAGGTCATGATCCCTTTCCGAGTGGTATTTCTTCTTTTTCAATATCTTAAGCAAATGCACATGTTTTGGTGCCATGAATTCTTTGTTCCGTCGGACTAAGGCTTTATTTTACTAATTGCATTTTGAGTGAAGGTACCACTTAGAAAGAGTGGATCAAACTAGTTAAATCAATCCTTCGGAGGAGTCCAAATCCATTGAAATCAAAAACTTACTCCACACCCTTTCTCAAATTCAGGCTTTTTTTCTTATAAAGCAGTCAAAAAGAAGGAATTTTAGTCGATTTCTTGCTCCGAAGCTTAGTAAATATGCAATTTCCCTAGCTTTGAAAATGTCCATTTTAGCTAATAAAGCAGTCAAAAACCATTGATTTTCCTTGATTGTTACCTATGCTCATTAGAAAATTGTGCATTCGCAGTAAGAAACTAGTCCTCATCCATTGAAGGACTTCGCTTTCCCCATAGTCAAAAAGTCATGAAATTGGTCGTACAGTAGGGATTTTAGGTTGAAGTCCACCTCTTTTCCAGAGCTCTAGGCCTCCTACTCGTAGGACGGACCGCTATGTGGGGAACTGCGAGACTTAGACCTTAGCCCTTTACTTTAGGAAGATTGAACGGGATCTGGGGAGCTATCACCTTTTTAGGGGAATGCAGCAAACCCCTCCTTACCTGTGGGATTGGTCTTGAAACCATTTCTCTACGGTAGCTAGAACGAAATCATCAAGGAAGACTTTCTTCAAATCAAAAGCTCCAGATGAGTTGAATCCGTGGACTTGATTGAGGATTAATAGTGGCTCGACTTTATAGGTTTATGAAGTTGAGGATCAAAGCACAATGAAATATGCGTTGAATCGAAAGCGAATTGCTTTTGTCTGCATATCGATTGTTTTCAAAATCCTTTCAACCGGCTTGCTTTCTTGGTGACTCTGGAGACTTTTGTGACCTTGACTATTTCTCTATGCCTTCTTTTATACTTGAATGAATACCGCTCTGGATTTCATATGGATTTCTCGCAATATTCTTTGCACCTCTCTATTTCATGTGCTTCGCTTCTTCTCAAATTCTGATCGCCATTCTCTTCTTTGCTCTTCTCGCAATATTCTTTGCGCATGAGAAAGACAGGAGAAAGTGCTCATTAACGATAATGAAAGAAAAATGAACAATCAAATCTAGAGGTTAATATGGGGAGTGAAAAAGTCAATTTAGCGAGAAATGATATATGGATTCTCCTTCGATTTTTTACGGATGGTCCTTTTTCTATATGGATGGTCCTCCGAGTAAACCCTACGGACTTTGGACTACAGATGAATCCTTCGGACCCTGTCCCCGATATGTTCCAGATGGTATGGTACGGACCGGATGGGTATGCGCTCCAGAGGCCGAACCTATTAGCGGGAAACCTGCCGGAAGGCAGGGTCCTTGGGTCTTAACCCATTTAAAGGCCTGCTCGGCCTTTTAAGGCCATATCCTCTTAGGCTAAGCATATCTGTTAGGCGTCCCTAAGGGGACTAGGTACGGATTGTCTGACAAAATGCAACATCTGTCGCCTCGAAATGTCGGGGGATCTGCCTTACCTCTTTTATTAGCATCTCTTTCCATTGCTTGTTTTTCTTCTTTCTTTTCTTTGTGTCCAAGACTCGACTCCTCTGTTGCCGAAGAGAGATTGGGTGCGAGTGGAATCGATTGCGTGGAGTCAGAAGAAAGTTAAGTTAGGTGCCATAAGACAGGGATATTCTTGATGCCTGTCTTATCGAAAAGCATTCTATATCCACTCAGATAAGTGCAGGTAATAAGCAATAGTGGTGCATGAAGTAGATTAATGATCTCTCATGAATGGAAAGAGAACTCGGAATGAGAGTCAGACAGAGGCAAGGAAGAAGCCTCATCTAGAGTCAGCTGTATAAGAGAAAGATAATAGGCGAAGAGGTAGACTGAGTCCTCCCTTCTTAAGTAGCGCGGTTCGGAGCAAATACTAAGCTGCAAAGCTTCCTTCAAGGGTTCGCTCAAAACGTGTACGATAAGAAAGACAGAAGCAATAAAAATTCAGAAAAGATCCTGCTTCGAGAATATCTAGGACAATCCTACCTCTTTTTATGAAAGTTTGAGCGTGGAATCGAGGAAATGTCTTTTGGGACATGTCCCGCGGGCGTGAGGCCAGAGATCGTCCGTCTGGTCGAGTGGTCTATTCTCTCCCACAAGTAGGGAAGTTCCACTCAGCTTAGCTGTAGCAGGCCATGTACCCTATTCGGATGGTGTGGTTCCTGAGACTGGTCATTCTGAGTTTTCCTCTGAATTTGCATCCAAGAAGAATCCGATATAGTTCGTGGAATACCTTTCTTCAAGAAAAGAGTGCAATGGGTAATGGGATAAATAAAGAAGTTGTCACGCGCCTTGGTCAAGATAGATTGATCATTCCCTCAACCAACTGCAAGAATCAGGCTTTCTTCAGCGAGCAAGGACCAAAAAAAAGAGAAAGAGAGACTGGGACAACGGGCCAAGGACCTATCCAGAGACAACATCCACTGCTTGAGGTTTGACAGCTGCCTCCGACTATCTTCATGCTACGGGGTCTGATTTTTTAGACACGGGTCAAAGCTAGTCTGTTGGGCCTGATTCCCCCTTTCTCCCCTAGTAAGCATCTCATGCTACAGATTCAAGGGGTTCCAGAACCTATTCCCCTCCTCGAAACCTCTACTTCCTAGCCTAGGCTTTCTTTCTGATATCTCACCTACAAAAAGAGAAGAAAACGAGTTGGAAAAGTTTGGCTAATTACAGAAAGTCCTACGAAGGTTTATTACGAAAAGTCCTATTTCGCTTTTTTACGGATAGTCCTACTTCAGTTCTTTACGGATGGTCCTACAGATAACTCCTCCGGACTGGACCCCCTTTTCATTACTACAGGTCCTATTTTAGTTCTTTGCAGATAGTCTCACTCTGATTATTTGCGGATAGTCCTACGGATATATCACCAGGACTCCCTAATGGATGGTCCTACTGATAAATCCTCCAAACTGCGAACTAGGACTCTTGATACTCTAACTCAGCAGGACCCTTGATAGTTCTTCGAATTCATCAGCAGGACCCTTGATAGTTCTACAGATTCATCTTCTGGACTGCGGACCAGGACCTTTGATAGTTGAATCCTCTGGACCCTGGACCTTTGATAGTCAAACCAACAGGACCCTTGAAAGTTGGTTCAAAGAATATTTCATCCGTGGGGGGAAGAGGGAGCAAGGGAGTCTAATCTTGAATAAGTGGTTGAAGAAGTGGAATTTCTTGCAGGTTTAGTAGCTGAGTCAGTTCTTGTTTCAAAAAAAGCAGGCGCGAAGCGAGGCGTATTTATCTATTAAAAAGTCTTTGAATTGCCCCAAAGAAGAAAAAGAAGAAAGACGATAAAGCAGGCTCAAAGAAGATTGAGAAAAAATATTGACAAAGCCCGTCGTGAAGGTAAACAAGGATTTATACCTTGAAAACGAAGCTCTTTACAATATACCATATCTATCTGCTGCAAAAAACCGCTTGGCAAACTCAAAGGAAGCAGTCTCACATATCACACTTTTACCAAGTGAGATGGTCACCCTGAGCTTCTTAAGCAGTTCTTGGTATCTGGTGGCTACAGCCTTATCAACGATGACTATCTCATCCCCGAGATGCCCGTACCGGGTGAAGCACCATATTGAGGTGGGATATACTTCATCTGCCGCCATCCACACCAATAAATGGTGCGATAGAGCCAAAAGAGCCCAAGGGGCGTAATAACCGCTCCGTGGGGGTTGCCCACACACGAAGGATAGAACAGATTTTCGCTTCACCATCTTCAACTGTA
>JBBPDI010000032.1:6524243-6543618 GCA_037974545.1 Cucumis variabilis | reverse complement strand
TATCAATGTTTTTAAAATTAGGCCAAATTAATGTTTTTGAAACTGTCATTATTATATGTGCTATAATTCTTAAAGAACTTACTCGTACAGAGAGAGAAGCATTCCATGCTAGAAAACAATGGCTCTATTGGAAAGACTCCAGTGAAACCCATTATATAGTTCTCGACTTGGAGAGTTAGTAAGTTATTTTGTGGTGTTAAATTCCTTATAGGCATTTATATGATATACATTTTCAGAAAAAATACTATATTTGGTACCTAAGTCGACCTTAGTTATAACTTGACTTATAGGCTTTTATTTATGGGTATTACATTTTTCATTATTGGAAATTGCCTTAACTTTATTTCCTTCGTATATGCTGCCCAGGTTGGTAGAAATTACTTTAGCCCATTTCAGAATTTGAGTATTTCAATTTGGTTTGGTTCTCTATTGCTCGCGGACTTTTCCTGTTTGATGCAGTCCTTATTATTTCCATGTTTTAGATAGCATGGACTTTTCCTGAGATCCTGTAAGTTTTTCACCAAATCATCACTTGCCCTACTAGATGATGAGCCATAGTGGGTTAGCAAGATTACCATGATGCTGCATTTGCTATTTTGGGGATTTAGTTTCACACGTGAAGTCTTATATTTTTAGGCTAAGTTATGAATCAGTGGGATGGTCATATAAGTTCCACTATGAAATTGTTACTTTTTATAGATGATTTGAACACTTAAATGGCTATACATAGGTATATTTTTCTCATGGGATTTAAGTTGAAATCATACCCTCAATCAAGTGTTCTGGATGTTTTTGTTGTCTCAGGTGTATTTTTCTCATGCTAATCAAGGTCATCAAAATACACAAATGAAGGATTTAACCATGGTTCAAGCAACAAAGAATATTTTTAGAGATGAAGGATTATCGGTTGATGGTTTATGCTGGTACAAAAAATCATGTTATATGTATTATGATGGTATTGACACTTGTTTTGATTAAGGGGCTGTAATTCCACACTTGTAAATCGTTCAAACTTGATTGGAAATGTACGAATATTACAAAAAGTATTATAGCGTATATATATTAAAGTGTCAACCATTTGTTTCTATATGGGTGTTATGTATTATAACATTATTGTCATTCAAATGGTTCGTGTAATGTCGGAGCGACATGGAGAACAGGAAAAAACGGTAGTAATTAAGAAATTTACAACAGGAAATAAATGTTATAATATATGAATTCGCTACACTCCATAATTGTCGTAAATATTAAAACAATGACATTTTTGTTATAAAAATAACTGTCACAATTACTGTATATATGACAGAAAAATGTCGTTAATAGCAAAACAATGACATTTAATTTTCTAAAAAAACTGTCACGATTAACATATATTTCACAGAAAAATATGTCGTCAATAACAAAACAATGACATTTATTTTTTAAAAAATTGTCATGATTGACATATCCTTGACATTTAAAAAATGTCATAATAAACGAATTTGCGATTTTTTTTAACTGTAGTTAATACACAAATGATGACAGTTATTTGTTGTCATAATATAAAATATGAAAGTTATTTGTTGTCATAAAATAGTAATTAACGACATTTATTTTTCTGTCATGAAAAGAACTTATTGCGACAGTTTTTTAAAATTGTCATAGGACTTATCATGACTCCCGATACTACGACTATAAATAACTGTCACAGATTTTATTCGTGACAGAGAATAAATATCATCGTAGACCATTTTTGTTGTATTGAAAATTTAAATTTTACTATTGCATTCAATAAACACGAAAGGAACTAACATCACATATTATCAAATCAATTCAGTTTCATACATAATAGATTAATCGAATCTAAAACAGAATTTTAGGCATCAATCCAAGAAATGCATATACCTTAATTTTGTCAAACAAAATTGATTGAGGCACACAGATCGATGAAGAAAAATATTAAACGATTAGAAGAATCAAAATTCTCAGATCACTATCACATATCAATCCATAATTGTAATAAAAATATTCAAATTTAATTGCTTATGCGAAGCAATCTAGCTCTAATTGCATTGTTGGAAAATGAACTAAGACCAGACACACTGAAATTAACATAAAAAATTAATAGATCGTGCATAAATAATTAAATCATGAATAAACATACCTTTATGCTGAACTTATCCAAATGGAATTGTCTTTGTTCTTGATGAGAACAATCCTCCAATTCGTATCACTAAAATGATACAAAGTCACAAGCGTTCTCTAACAGTATTCACATACAAACTAAGAATTCGACTCCTCGAATTTGGGTTTGCTAATTCCTAAAAAGGTGAGAATTTTGACTCTCTATTCTCTCTTTGTGTAGAATAAAATAGTGTGGTAAACGCTTGAGTTGAGAAAATGGTACAAAGATATAAATAAATATGCAGAATGATTCTGTGAGGTGATTTTGTAGATGTGAGACGCATACGCTGTGATTTTAATTATGGTAAAAGAATCAATAAGAAACGATTTTCTTACAATTAAGATAAAGGGTTTAAAAAAGGAATATTTCTTGTAATCTATGAAAATGATTGTTTGAGTTCATAGGAGTCGCCTAGACTAATTCAATTTCAAAGCCGATGCCCTACGATCGCTGTGTTATTTTTGTAAAATGATCGTAGTGTGTTATGACCAACTTTGATGAGTCAAATGTTTTGAGAAAGATCCCACTCATTAAACATTTTCGTCTAACCTTTCAATTTTTGTTTTAATTCCCCTCAGATAGTGAAGGACATCCCGTGTTGAACTTGTAGCCTTGGTCGCTTGCTATGCCCTTATAATCACATCACTATTAGTTGTCATTGTTATCTTGCTTAGCATGTAGAAGAGAGGAGAGTATTGTCGAGTCACTGTTTTGAGTCTGTACTTAGTTCCTTAGGAAAGACTTGTGGACTAAGAATCAAATCTGCCGTATGATTTAATTATCAATGAAGTTTCTTATGTCCTTTAAGTTTAAATTCCACGTTTAAATTTGTTGGGTGCATTTAATATTGCTTACTAGGCATTGAAAGTCTTATTTCATGAGAGTTACACGTTTAGTGTCTAGGAGGCATGCCTCTACTTGGTTGCATAAATCGATACTTAGGATAGGGTAGGGAGTAACAAGTGGTATCAGAACATAAGTTCTTGGGAAAAGTCTTCAGTGAAGTCATGCATATAAAGTCGCACAGTAGTATGAAAGTTTAATGTATTGATGTGATATAAGAATTATGACACTGAAAGGAAGTCCAGGACGAGTCAAGCAAGTAGCAACAGATATTCCAACTACAGGGAGTGCCAATGGAGTGCAAAAATCCAGTGAAATGTCTAGTAACCCATATGAATCAATGGGGAGGAGCGCAAGGGAAAGCATGCTTGAACACTTGTTTTAGAGGTTGGACAAGAGATTAAGCATTGAAAGGTTGAAGTCATTTAGAGCGACGACCTTCATGGAGACCGCTATTGGTGTAGAGAAGTGGTTAAGATTGATAGAAAAGTGCTTTCGGGTGATGGATTGCCCCTGGAAAGGAAGGTAAAGTTAGCAACATTTTTGTTACCAGAAAATGCTGAAGATTAGTGGGTCCTTTACGCGGTAAGAGTAGGCAGAGAAAGTGTGGTCACATGGGAGGAGTTTCGTAAGGCGTTTAGAGACAAGTTTTATCTTGTTCCTTTTTTTACGAGAAAAGGGAGAAAGTCATGCACTTGGTTCAAGGCAACATGATTGTCTAAGAATATAAGAAAAAGGTTTACTAAGCTGGTTAATTATGCTTTGGCCTTTGTAATTGATGAGGCGTGCAAGCGATTTAAAGAAGAATTGCTTAAACACTATGATAAGGGCACTTGTGGCGACCAACATGAAATAGTCTGGTTTTTCTAAAATAGTTGAAGTAGCCTTGAGGATTGAGTGATGCTTGGCAAATGATAAGAAAAAAAAGTTGAAAGAGAGAACCCCTGCAGCTAAAATCTTAATGACACTCGAGGAGGTGAGAGATGCAAAGAAAGTAGACGTCATGCACCAAGTGTTCAGCAGCAAGGAAGCTTCAAAATGCACTCTCTTGCCACACATTCTTTTATTTACCTATCGAACGCTAAGTCTTTGAACCATAAGAGATAGAGCCCTTAGAAGACAAAATGTTAATTAACAGTGCCTTCAAGCAACATATTCTTGGTAAAGTTCGTATGTAGAAATTGTGAGATAAGAATTGAGGATTTTACATTGAAAGTAAACCTGATTTTATTTGAACTGGACGAGTTAGAAGCAATCTTGGGAATGGACTACCTTACCAAATGCCATGCAATATTGATAACGTGTATAAATACCCATCATTATAACCTCTTTAATTATAATAATGAGGTCAAAAAGCATAAGGTGATGATCAGAGTGCGTAACTTATGTTGTAAATACATAAGTATTTAGAAATACATCTTACATAAGTATCATACCTATTTTATGCGATTTTCATGTCTAAACGTAAGATAATAAATAAAAGAAACTAGTGAATCGCATGAGACTACACAAGGGCTATGCGATGGGAACTCATCGAACGATTAATATCTCTAGGCAAGAAACTACGTTATCACGCGAGGAAGATTCACTAGAAGAAAAGAATGGTAGTTGGAGTGATGTGAACTCAAAGGTGGTTGGTGTGTTCTCTTGTTGGAACAACATAAAAGCATTACTTGGGACTTAATCTTAGTAATCTAAAGTATGTGTAACACAACTGCAATTTATCACTAAATAAGTTCATTGCATAAAATGTGCTCGCCATGTCTTTCAATATTGCGTGGTTCATTCTAAGTGATACATCATGGGTCATGATCATAGCATATGAAGTATATATAAAAAGAACTAAAGTTATTTTCACTCACCTAGAAACTCATGCACAATGGGTAAATTATGATAAAACGAAAGATTAAGTGAACTAACTTGCATGCGAGAGAAAGGTGAAACAAAGTCTATGAACTATTAGGCAATTAAGCAATGCGAGAGCTTCAATGTGATATAACTTATATAATTAGCTCATGATTAAGGCGACCTTAATTCTCTCGAAGTGTTTAGACAGCACACTTGCTCACCTTTTGAGATGCAATTGACTATGCTTGATTAGACACGATATATCTAGAATAATTTGATTATAATACTTCTCATTTCAGAACAACAACCTCTCAATGCCTAATGTCCGCACTTGTTCGCCTTTCGGATACAAATGTTAGAAGTTATCTCGCTAAGGTAAAGTTTATTATCAAACTCCTCCTTATGGGCATTAGCCTTATCCTTGCTACTTACCCTCTCAGGTAGTTGACGATTCACATTGGCCAAGTGATGAATATAGCTCAACTAATGCGATAAGCCTTATAAGCTAGACTCCTTATCGAGAACTTACCACAAACCTAACTAGTAATAACACACTGTTAAGTGAAAGGTCAAGTGATGATGGATAAAAAAGATATAGACATGTAATATATATAGAATGTAGACCTTAGGCCATTGTACAATAAGAACAACATATATTACAACAAAGTGCAAAAATGGAAGGAAAGAAGAGTGGAGTGAAACACAAGCTAGGGAGAACGGAGGATGACTCTTCTCCTCTCAAAATCTAAGCTTTCACATTACACTCTGATTGAAAAAGATGAATTAGTGTTATACATCCGGTGGCTAGGCTAATCTTGGCCACTGGCTCTCTAGGTTCTCGTCCATACAGACCCTATTTTTGGTCCATTCAGGCCTCTCACCCATTCAGGCACTCTTCCATTGCTCCCTGTCTTAGTGAAGATGAAGTGCTTTTATAGGTATTTTAGGCTAGAAACTTCTGTTCCTTTGATCTTGTTAGCATCGTTTTTAATCCTAGGAAGTCTGATCACTCCGACTACCATTCTTGTCTTGTGGTGAGATTTCCTCGCTTGATGACATGGTTCCTCGCTTGGAAGTGTCAACGCCAAGTGTGTTAACATCACGTGACCTGTGTGTGAGGTGTCCTTTACGATTTGCTCCTTTCTTCTTGTCCACTTATCATGCATTTAAACATGATAATCGCATAAAATAGGCATGATAATTATGTAAGTTATATTTCTAATATTTATGTGTTTGCAACACTAGTTACCGTTCGAATCAACTTCTTATGGATTTTGACCTTATTATTCTAATAAAAATGGGCCATAATAACGGATATTTTTGTGCATTATGAATAGGACCGAAGTATGCATTGACAATCTCAAAGAAATAGAAGTTTCCTGCCTAAAGCTGCCTATAAAAGTACTTCATCCCCACCAAAGAGAAGGGAGGTCTGCATGGCCTAGCTGATGTCTTAATGGACCAAAACCTAGAGAGATGGTGGTAAGGATTAGCCTCACCACCGTTTGTACAGTACTTCTTCATCTTCTCTGACCAGACTGTAATGAAAAAGCTTACAATTTAAGAGGAGAAGATTTCATCTCCATTTTCTCTAACTTGTATATCATTCTCTTCCTCTTTCCATTTTACTATTTCTTTACATTATCTTGAGTCATATTGTATAATGGCTGAAGACCTTCATTCTTTAACACAATGTATATTTATACACTTTTCAATCCATCAATGCCTTTACTGTTCGTCTATTTTTATGTTATTTGTAGTTTAGGTCTATGTGATGTTCTCGATAAGTAGTATTTATTTATACCACTTAGTGTGTTAGCTGAGATACATTCTACACTTGGCTAGTGTATGTTGCCAACTGTCGGAGAGGGTGAGTAGCAAGGACGTGGCTAACACACGTAAGGAAGAGTTTTCTCAACCTTGCGGGTAGACTTCCTTCATTTGTATCCTGAAAGGCGAATAAGTGTGGACCACCGAGAGGTTATTGTCTTTAAACGTGAACCACTCTAAGTAGAATAAATAAGTATTGTTAGATATAAATAATTTTATCAATCTTAATCATTTATATCTAGAAAGGAGACCAAGTGTGGCGTTTAATAACTCTGAGAGGAGCACGCCCTAATCATAAGATATCTTGGTGAGTTATATCACATTGAGTTAGATCGTACAATCTTCCATCCTGCCATAATTTATTTTCTTGTGCATGAGTCTCTAGGTGTTAGTAAGTAGCTTTAGTTCTTTTTATATATTCTTTTAACTCAATTGTCATAACACCTAAATGATAAGTAGACCCTAGAAGTAATATCTTGAAACAATTCCCTGTGTTTGACCCTAGATCACCCAAGTAACCTACTGTTTCGTTTGCACTTGGACAAGCAGTGGTGAGCATTTTGCATGCTATGATCATGACCCATGACCATATACTTAAGCACACAATACAGAAAGATATGGTAAGCATCTTACGTGCGATGAAACTCCTTGGTGATGTATTGCAATCGCATTATACAAACGCAACACTACTAGGTTCAACCCACAATAAAAAACCAAGTTTTTTATATTGTGTGCTCTAATAAGGAGGTAGTATTGAAAAAACCTAGAAAATTTGAAGTTAAATAGGTAGGCAATAAAAGGGTAGAGTTGGAAAGTATGATATCTTTACTTAAGGCAAGGAAACTAATAAGGAAAAGGCACACCACCTATCTTGCTTGCATAGTTGACACCTAAATGGTTAAAAGTGACCCAGGAATTGTGCCAATAGTTTGTGAATACTTGGACGTATTTTTGGAGGAATTGAGCAAACTACCACCAAAAAGAGAAATTGAGTTCACAATTGATGTCGTATCGAGAACATCACTCATCTCCCAATCCCTTTACTGCATGGCACCAAGTGAGTTAAAAGAACTAAATGGCCAATGATAACTTGTATAAATACAAGTTATTATGGCCTTTTATGTAAAATAATGAAGTCTTAGCACATAAGAATAGAAGAAAATAAAGAAAAAGGAAATTTCATTAACTTGTGTATCGTGTCTTGCAAAAGAGCCCCATCCCTATTTTATCGCGTTTTACATGCTTTATCGTAAGATAATAAGCAGAAAGAAGTAGAGCTTGGTGATAAAACATTTGTCACACCTCGCACCAAATGCCATTTTCTACGACTAGATGGAGGGTGTGTTGCCTAAACATTCAACACATACCTCTTAAGAGACAACACATTAAATGTCTAGTAAGTGGAACAACTTTTTTTTTCATCTCTTTGTGAAGCTCTTCCACTTGAGCCATAGAGACCATCACCTCTTTTACAGCTAAAACAACTCAAAAAATTAACACAACAGGGTGCCTATACTTGCACCAAGGTGTTCTGTGATATAAGACTTCGATCTCAGCCCGTTTTCCTTTAGTAATCAACAGTCCAACTTAAGGACATCCTCTAGAGTTTTCTTTCTTGTTTTTCTCTACTAAAGATGCACCTTGTAGAGGGTACCTAGAGTTGTAAAGGTAGCACTTCCTCCTCTACCTAGGTTTCCTAACTACCTCTCTTAGCAAACTGCGTTTAGGGCTACTCTTTCTCTGACTTAGCTCTTTGGCTTTCAGGTTCACTAGGTTAGACCTCTCCAACCTAGGTATTGCACTCACCTATCTTCTAAGTTGGGCCATTCGTGCTAAGGAGCAAGTTGCTTACCAACTAACTACTTAAGTGTAATAGAAATTTTCATGGCTAACGCACCATGTAAGACTACAAAAATACTCTGTCTTTCCTTTTTAGCTTGGTTACAAAGCCTCAGAATTGACCTTCGTATGGCCTCAATGTCTGACAACCTAGAGAGGGAAAACACTTAAGACATAAGTCAAACAAACTTAGTAAGCGACCGGTTATAAGAAACCTTTTGGTAAATCACAATGAATCCATAGATCAATAAATAGTAGGCCATAACACATTAGATTCGTCGCAACAAATGGTTAACGCACATTGCTAGCCACCACAAACCAATAACCACACAGCGAGTTACCAACCCATACAACAATCACAATCACAAGCTCATTCTAAGACCTGGAAATCTCCTCTCGTTGATCTGGGATTCGCTTTTGCTAATATCACGTGATTCACCTGAGATATCCAACAACGTCTTGTCAGATTCACATTGTTAAACCTGGGAGTTACACTCCATCAATGTCTCATCAACATCTTTCTGATAGTGAGAGCTACAATGGCATACACTAGAACCGTTTTACAACAAGCTCATTTTGAGACTCAGGAGTCTTCCCTCGCTTAGATATAGAATTCTCTCTTACTATTATCACGCGAGTTACATGGGATATCCAACAATGTCTCTCCACATATTTCTCACAGCAGGCCCTGCCTTGAAATTTCTCTCCTCTTTAGTGATGTGTATAAATACCCGTTATTATAGCCTATTTTATCAGAATAATGAGGTCAAAACGCATAAGAAAAGTATCAAAACATGTAACTTATCTTGTAAATTCATAAGTATTTAGCCAAATACATCTTACATAAGCATTATGCTTGTATTGATAAGATTCACTAGACGACAAAGATGGTAATTGAAGTTGATGTAACATGATTGTCTCTACAAATTTAGAATTCCTTTCTCCGGCCAACACACTTTCAACACGCATGGCTGTCTCAACAAATTTGTAGAAATTTGACGAATTCGTATTTGCCATCACTGGCACTCAAATGGCCATCCTCAGACCTTCCTTAAAATGCTTACACTTCTCTCCTTCATCTCTTACAAAGAATATTGCATACTTTGCGAGTCTCGTGAAATTCCTATCATATTTCGCGATAGTCATATCGCCTTATTTTAAACTTAAGAACTCCTTCCTCTTCCTCTTTGCATCAAAAAATGAACAAGGATAAAAGCTTTCCTTGAACCCTTTTCAAAATCCTTCCCACGTGACAAACTTTGAACCTCATGTGCTCGTATATAAGGTCCACCAATCTTTAGCACTTTCACACAACAAAAAGGTTGCTAACTTTACTCGCCTCTCTTCAGAGCATTGATAACTTTTAGAAATACAAGTTATTATGACCTTTTAGATACAATAATGAGACTAAAACACATAGTGTGTCAAAATGCGTACCTTATGTTGTAAATTCATAAATACTCGAAAATACACTCTATATAAGTCTTTATGCTTGTTTTACCCTGTCTTTAATGTCTTAACGTAGGATTATGAATTAAAGAAGAAATTAGTGAATCGCATAGGAACTCGTGCAAAGGATATGCAAGAATACTTTGTCTAGCAAGTAAAATTTCAAGGTGAGATCCACATCAACACACAAGGAAGGTTCATTAGAAGACAAGAGAGGTAGTTGGTATTAATGTGACTTGAAAATGGTTGCGTTCAGTGCTGACATGTTCAAAAAAATAGAAGTTTTCCACCAAAAGTTGCCTATAAAAAAGTCTCCTTCTACATCATTCATGGCATCTGGTCTAAATGGCCTAAACCCTAGAGTGGGATGGAAAGGAGTAGCCTTTTCACGGTTTATAAAAGTCTTTCTTCATCTTCTTCAGTCAGTCTATAGGTGAAAGCTTAAGGTTTGAATAGAGAAGATTCCATGTCCCATTTCTTCTAACTTGTAATGTTCATTTTTGTATTTTTTTGCAATGTATTTGTTCATATTGTACAATGGCTTAAGGCCTACATTTTTTAATATATTGTATGTTTATACCTTTTCAATCCATCATGTCTTTACTATTTATTTGTCAATGTGTTTCCTGTGGTTTAGGTTTGTGATAAGTTCTTGATTAAAAGCTTAGCTTATAACACTTATCCCATTAGTTGAGCTAAGTTATCACTTTGTCAGTGTATATCGCCAACTACTCGAGAGAGCAAGTGGCAAGGATATGCCTAGATCGTCAAGGAGGACCTTGGAGACATACTCCACCTTGGTGAGATAACTTCCATCATTTATGTCTCGAAAGAAGAACAAGTGTGGGTATTTGGAGTCGAGAGATTGTCACCCTTAAAAGAGAGGTGCTATAAGTCTTGTAAGTAAAATCTTCTAGATAGATCTCGCTTAACCAAGCTTGATCATTTACATCCTGAAAGGTGAGCAAATGTGGCGTTTAAGGAACTCAGAGGTGCTGGACTTAATTATAAGCTAGTTAACTGAGCTTTATTGCATCAAGGCCATAAGTTAATCGCCTAATAACAAGGAGACTTTCTTAATGCTAGTTAGTTCACATGTTCATCTCACCTTCATTCTAATACCCCTTTATAGATTCTCTAGTGTAGATAAGTAGATATAGTTTGAACTTACACTTCATTATACTGTATAGATAGTAAAGGTATGTTGCCCAAATAAAGAGTGAACTCTCGAACTAAGGTTTGATATCAATTCCTTGTGTTCGACCCTGGATTACTCAGGAAAACTTATTGTTTCACTTATACTTGGACAAACAATAGGAAAACTTTTATTCAACGAGAACTTGGTATTTCCCTGAGGATGAGATACATAGTGAACATTACACATGTAATGACAAGGCAAAGATAATACGTGTGAAAGAATGTATTAGTAAGGTCATCAAGGTCAAACAATAATATGTTAAAAAATGAAATGAAAGTTGCTAATGATAAGATAATGCTTACCAAAATTTACCTTCACAAAAAGTATTTTTAGATTTACTCTTACTTTTTACTGTAGCTTGATGGTCGTAAAAAAAATCTTGAAATCAAAGCTTGAAAGAAAAGTTGTTAGTAGAAAAAGGAAAGCATAATAAGTAATTGAAAGAAAATTTAAGCACTTGTGTAAGAAAGAGGAAGCACAATTTGTATAAGATTTTCAATTCAAAGTTAAAATTATGTAAAGTTTCACTCAATTGATTAAGGAGAGGTAAGAGGGATTGAGAATTTAGGGAATTCTTGATCATAGGGAAAATGAACATTACAACCAAGAAATAAAGATTGAGAAAATTAAAATACTCTCGATCAATTTTATTTTGAGACTTCAATTGCTTAAATCAAAATTAGATTGACCAAGATTCAATGCTCTTTACAAATCAAGAACAAAAAAGTAATGCATAGAAGAAATTGCTTCAATTATACATTAATTGTTCAAAAAGAAATTACGGCAAGAACTTTTATTCAAGAAATTTGACAAAATAATAGATTGCCTATTTATTATGCCAAGAAACCGATGCTTAGAATTTGGAATGAAGATCAATCAGGCAAGATATATTTGATTTCACAAAAAATGAGTCAGATCACAATTTGTATTCAAGAGAATTATTTGACCGAGAAAAAACATGTAATTGAATACAAATTGTGCAGAAATCAAGTAAATCAAGCAACCCCAATCAAGATTTAAATCAAGAATTAAAAATGGATCAAGAATTATGAAAGAAATCCAATTCTTTATTTCTTTGAGATTTGTACATCCCATACAAAAAGAAATTGATCAAGAATTAATATCAAGAAAGTTGAGATTAAGAATTAATCAAGATATCAAGATACTAATTATTGAAGAAAGAAAAAAAATTACATGGAATTCTTATAAAAAAAGTTATCTCTTAAAAGAAATTATGAACCCTAATATCTTACCTCAACTGAAGTTTACTCTCCTCCGTGAGAATTCAATAACAATTCAAAATTATTTGGGTAAAATATGGTAAAAAAAGAGAAGGAAAATTTTGGAAAAGGTGAATTGGAGAGAGTTTCGGTTTAATTTTGGGTTGAATTGGAGAAATGATGGTGAAATGATGAGAAATTAAGTGGAATTATGGCTTATATAGAAAAGAAATCAAATAACTACTCACAAGGCTCGAACTCCCCACTTGAGGCTCGGCACGTGCTCATGTTGATGAAATTAGTAGTTAATTTTTGCATAGTTGCAAAAGAATCACGAAATTACCACTGAAAGTGTAAAACACAGAGAAATAATGTTGCAAAGATTCAAATTTGAGCAGGGAGGAGGCGCGTGCGAGGAGATGGCAACACATGGCAGGCGACAATTGGCTGAAAAGGATGCGTGCAGATTACTTCAAATAATTTTGAATTATTTCTGCGTTGCATGAGTTTGGAAGCCATGACCTCAAAGTTGAGCGCATGAGTGAGATGATGACGCGTGTCACAAAGCTTTTACTACATTGCCATTGAATTTTAAATAACTCGTTATTCCTCATTCGAACTCCCTTTTAGGTGATTTTTGTTGGGTTGGATTTGTAACGGAGTCTATTTGCATATTCTGCACAAAAATATAAAACTAATGAATTATGTATGCTATGGATTGAGAATTGAATTGTTATTAAGGGGTCAAGAATTGCCCTAACAAAGTAAAATCTAAAATCAAACATTCAAGTAGCAAGCCGGGAAGCAAACATCAACTTAAGAGATGATGAATCGTTAGAAATGCATCATCTATCAACGTTACTCAATGCATTAACAGTCTATCAAAACTTGTGCTTAAATTTTGTTCAAACTATCAAATAGATTATAAGTTATCAGTTGAGGTTGGGGTTTAACTAAGTCCATTTGGACCAAGCACATTTAGAAAGACACTCGAGTTTTGCTACTCATACGCTAGACATGCTTTAAAAAAAATGAAAGACACTTTAGTCTTGTTTTCCCTTACAATGGATCGGGAAGGATTCCTCTTCTTTTTAAAGTTCTCATTAAACTCGATGCTATTCTTAGAATGCTAAAAGAAAGTTGTCTAGTTTTACTTAGGTCAAAAGTGAAGTTTCCCCCCAAAAGTTCTGATAGTTAAGGAACAAAACACATTTTACTTGACCTACCCGACTTCTCACTATTTGTTTTTAATGCATGTTGCATTTTTTTAAAAAAAAAAATTAGCTCTTGATTGCCTCACCTCTTTTTTTTTTTTTTTTGGTCGCATTTACATTTTTTTTTTACAAGCCTCTATTTTCTTTCTTTGGTATGCATTTCATAACTAGGCCTTGCTAGAACTGGTGGGCTGACCTTTCTATGGTTCTAAACTTAGTTTTTAACTTTGACTAACTCCCTTCAAAGTAACAACAAGTTTTATCAATGTCTAATCATTTATAAAGTGATCTAGTTCATTGTGGCTAGACAAGAGGTTTCCAACTCGTGTTTGACAAGTAAAAGTATTAAAACCTTCTTAACTCCTAAAGAGTAGTTCCTATCCTTTTTTAACTCTATCTAGGCTAGATTTGGACTAATATATAGCAACCCTTCAGGGCATATGGCCTGTGCACAGAGGTTCCTTTGATAATTGTATTTAGTAGATATCTAGTATCCTATCATTGGGGAACATGTTAATGGGATGAAGGTTCTATAGATGCCTAGTTCCATCTCAAGAGATAAGGGCCTGTACGAACATCTAGTTTCCATCTCATTCAAACTATAATGAGCAAGATGATGCTTAGATTCCATCTTGCAGATATCATATTATAGGGTGAGGACCTACCAGAGTGTCTATGATTCCATCCTTGTCGTGTGGTACAGTAATAAAAAATAGAAAGAGGTTTTAATGATATGCTTTATGAATTATTTGTGTAAAAGACAAGGATTTAAAGTTAAATCATTTTGAAAGCAGGTTTTACAAAGCTGTCACTCTTTGGGCTATTTAGCTCACCCTTTCCAAATGTTCTTCCACTTTCGAAGTAAAGTTCGTGATCCACAAGCTTGACCATTGTCTCCAACTCTACTGTGCAAAGTTATAGATAGTTTTACTGTTGTTGGTTAGTACTTAGGTTTACTCATGTTATTTAGAAGAAAAATAATGTTAGTTAACTTCACGTTACATCTCGAGCTAAGCAAGCAAGTGCTCGGGGTGGGGTGTGACATCCACCCTCTCTATCCAAGTCTAAATCACCAAAATCCTCCTTGCAAACCCATAAATCAAAACTCTTTGAATCCAAATCACCAATCCTTCCAGAAATCCAAATTGAATCATCCTCTTCAAGGCAGAAACCTGATAATTCCCTTACCCTAGTCCCATTCAACCCAAGCAGCTGAACGAAATCGCTTGATCATGAAGACTCAAACTAGGATGAATTTTAGGACCCTCTTTCAGATCTTAACGCATTCAGTGATAATGCGTTCAACGAGAGAAGATGGAACAAACAACCTAAACTTATCTCCAAGTAGGACAGAAGCTATTGAGGAGGCGATTGATGACCCACTCCACAAAGAGAAAGAAACAATCCTCGACAAAATTGGCAAAACACTCCCCCCCCCCCTTCACCCCTAAAAGAATCTAGGATAGCTTCAACACAAAATGTTAAAGGAAAAGAAGCGGTGAAGGATCAAGACGCAGAAGTTGACGAGGATTGTAACTTCAAATTCATAGATGAATATGTTTGTAGGATTTTCAAGCGTGGATTTGAGGATATGATCCAGTGCCAAAGCAATCTTCAAGAGGTGTACTAGTAGCGAAGTCAAAAGCAACTGAGCGACTTGGAATTGAAAATAGACAACATAATTGCAAATTCTAAGGTAAAATTCAATCAACTTGAAAGGGAGATGACGAAACTTCAAACGCAAAGAGTAGAGCTCCAATCACAAACTCTTGCAATTTATAATCAGAATGAGGCAATTAGAGTACAAAATGAAGAGGTAAGGGTGCAACTAGGCAATAAGAGAGAAAAATGAAAGGTTGGCTAGTATGATTGAGGTCTTAGCGGGAAGGTGTGATATGCAATTCTGACGCTTCAAGTTCCTGTAAATTTAGTGCGACCCTTCTCGCATTTTGATCCGTCGGTACAAGAAAGGATGAATATACAAGCTCCACCAGAAGCACAGCAAGATCAACATCCTCCCCTCCTTCGCCACAATCTTAAAAAGGGGAATATTTTGTATTTGAATCTTTTTATTATAATTTTATCCTTTGTTTATGTAATCTATATTTCCATGAAGTTATAATATTTTTAATGCAAGTATGAATTTTTACATCATTCTTTCGCATTTAGTTTTCCTTGTACACAAGTTTGGCTCTTTGCATTTTAGTATTTAAATTTCTCCTAACACTACAATAATGACTTCAGTGAAATAAAACATGTGAAATAAAGTTTCATTTGTGATCTAGGCGTTTAACTTATTAAGGAAACCTATTCAGAAAATCTTTCTAAAGTTTATTAGGCGAGCAAGCTTTACCTCAAACCTCTTTCGTAAGATTTTTCTGCAAATAATCTTATCATTCATTTTTTATAATGAGGACCTTGCGAGACTCTAAATTTGTGGGAATGTGAGGTCCGAGCTAAAGCTTGTGAAACTTTTTGAAAATCCTGTTAAGATGTTAAAAAATAAGACGTTTTAATAGAAGTTAAAGGTAAGCAAAAAAGTATAAAAAATTCAAAAATTTATTTCATTCTTTCATTCAATTAAAATAACAACTCTAATGTTGTCTCCTCTCGCCAAAAATAAGAAGCATAGCTTCAAAAGTAAAAGTCTAGAGAGTTGAGTAATAAGAGGCGATATGAGTTATAGTTGAGGAGAGAAATGAACGCATAGAGCGCCTATGATTTTCCTCAACGCCAAACTACATGTAATTAAACAAATAAAAGCATTCTTTCGCAAAATAAAAGGAGTTGAAATTCTTCTATCTTTAAATAGAAATTAAGACAATTAAATCAGGCATTATATAAAGAAAAAGAAAAAAAGAAAAAGAAAAAGAGACTTTGGTAGAAGGTTAAGCTAAGTTATATGCATAAGTTTAACATTAATTTATCCTCAATTAAGTAGAGCTTGAAATAAATAAATAAGAATAAAAGCATTGCATGTTTATATATATGGTAAGGTTTTGATTTCAGATATATTATATGTCATATGTAGGGTAAGGCGTTCCTAAAGGCATATGTATATAGTAAGATAACAATAAATGCATGCAAATGCCAACAAATATTTGTCTACATTTGCATCATAAAACAACTCTATTAAACAACAATCTCTTTCTTTAACTGCCTAAGAAAAGGATACCTTGACGTTTCAAAAATGTATACATACATGGCAAGGTAATTATAATTTATAAAAAAAAATTATAAATAATGAGTGGGTGAAAATATTTAGAAAATATAACAAAATTTTATATTCAATCAATGATAGACACCAATAAATATTGATAGACTAAACATTGCTAGAAACTACATACTGATAGAAGTCTATCAATGTTAGTCTATCATTAATAAAATCTAAAATTTTGCTATATTTTACAAATATTTTAACTTATGTTAGTATTTTTTAAAATAACTCATTTATAAAGGACAAGTTGGATATATTTGTTAGAGAATGAAATAATTAAAACTTTTTTTTTGACATGTTGAAAGCTTCTAACCATTCAAAAGGCTTTTGAGTTGTATTTTATACAACTTTAATTTGATTAAAAGTGTTTAAATAAAAATAATTTTTTAAAAATATATTATTTTATCTAGTCAATCCAAACATGCTCGATTTAATGTTTGATTTTTCATTTTAGTGCCATTTATAAACAATAGTTTATAAAATTTATTATTTTTATTTTTTCTAGAAAAAATATATTTTTTGTTTTTAGGTTTTGAGTCTAGTTTTCATTTAGTACCGCTAGATGATATATAATTAAATTTACTCATTAATTTAAAGTTTTTGGTGAATGATTTAAAAAGTACTCAAGTTTTAAAATATTACACTTTTACTCATCAAATTTTACTTTTTTTTCAATTTGGTCCATAGATTACAAAATTGATTCATACTTTTAACCTTAATTGTTTTTAGTAAATACTTACATTCAATATTATTAAATTTTAAATAACTGTAGAGTGAAATTTTATATTTAAATTTTAATAACGATAAAAAAATAACAAAACATATTAATATTTTTAATTCTTTTAATGTAGTTAATTAAATAGACATCCGAGGATAAACATTTGCATTTAGCAAAAAAAATTAATTAAAATCGTTTGAAATTTAAATTAAAATAAAACTTAAATTTTAATATTTTAAAAAGGATATTTTTAAAAATAATAAAATAAATTAAAATATTTACAAGTTATAGCAAAATTTTAGATTCTATCATTGATAGTCTTCTATCATTATAGCGATGACTATCAATGACAGAATTTGTTATAGGTTGTAAATATTTTGTAAAATTTACTATTTTTAAAAATTCATCATTTTAAAATCTATTGAATAAACTGAAACCAAACTTCAAATTTACTGACAAATGGATAGTAGACGAAGAAGTTTTTATATCTTTGGAACTGAAAAAAAAAAAAAAAAAAAACTGAATTCAAACTTGGTTAGTGAAAACCATTATTTTCGGCCACAAAAGATGGTCTTCTCTAGAATGGTTTATATACGTGGTAAGGTGATAATATAATATTTTAGGGCCTTTTGGTAGAATTTTTAGAATCATTAATTAAGACAGTGGATTCAATGAAAACATATTAATATTTATAGGTTTTTTTCAAAAAATAATAAAAACAAACCAACTATTTATATTTCGTATCAAAAAAAACTCTAATCTTTTTATGAAATATAAATATTTTTATTTAAAAGTAAATTATATAATTATTATTATTATTTTAATTTTTTTAATATAAAGTTGGAGAATTCAAATATTTCATCTCCAAATTGAAAAGTCATATCAAATATCGTTAAAATAAATTCTTATTTTAACAATTATATAATATTATATAATTTATAACTCATACATAATATATACATATATCATATTTTCTAAGAAAATGAATTGTGAGTTTATTCCCCAAAATTTTTATTTAATAAAAATTAGTATTTTAAATTTTAAATTTAAAATATTGATACAATGAAAAAATAAAACTGTTGTTTTTAGAATTAGCAAGGTGGAATTTGAAAACTATTTTCTAAAACAAAATCTAAAAATGGCTGTCAAACACATATTTGTTGGATTTGAGTAAATATAAAAAACATAAAAAAAAATTGATTTTCAACCATACAAGACTCTCTCTTTTTATTTTTTATTTTTTATTTTTGGACAAATTAACTAAGTAAAATATTCGTTATATACAAAGAAATTTAAATTTATGGTAACATTATTACGCGTATAAATAGAACATCCTTTTTCCTATCGTGTTATTGTTCATAGTAGAAGATTAAATTTTGTGTGAGAGACATATATCAATCAATATGAATCAATCACTTCTTGTTTTCTTTGTTACTCTTCTTATTTTATATCCAAAGATGATTGTAGGAAATGATAATTTCATTCGAGACACATGCAACAAAGTTCAATCTGAATTGAAGGATCTTTGCATTTCCGTGGTAAGCTCTAATCCTAATGATTATTTAAAGTCAAATTTGACAGGTCTTCTCACCATCTTCGTCAATCAAACGCTTGGTGTTGTCATCAATGACCAATCGTACCTTTCAAATCAAATATCAAATGGACAATTGGATAATCGGACGCAACAAATCTTTACTAGCTGTGTGACGCAGTATCAAATGAGTAAAGATTCATTACAAGCGGTGTTAGAAGAGCAATTGTTGAAGCAACAAATTAGTGGAGATTTGGATTTTGATTTGGCACGCATTGGTAACTATTTACAACTTTGTGAGATT
>JBBPDI010000032.1:6477256-6491134 GCA_037974545.1 Cucumis variabilis | reverse complement strand
CGTGGCAGGCCTACCCCGGCCTTGTGTGTGCGTGCCGGCCTTTGTTGTCGATCCCTACGTGCCACCATGTGTGACGAGGCGCTTTTGGGCTATTTTTGGTGTATTTAGGAATTCTAAGTGAAATTCTTATTTTTTTTTTTTATAATAAAAGGGAGTTAAATGGAATTATTTATCTTTATTTCAGGTGAACAAGAAATATGGTGAGTTTAGAAGCCTAGGATTTAAGCTACCATGTGTGAGTGAACAAATGAGTTTAACATTGCTTTTTTAAAATGATTGATTATCAATGTTATAAGCATGCTTTGATGTGAGAATATTTGAGTATACTGATTTAGAAAAATGTTTTCAAAGCATAAGATTCGAAATATTTGACAAGCATGTATTTCTTGATAAATCTACTCATGAGATTTACAAAGCAAGTATGTTTATGATAAGTATTTAAGTTAAAAAATGATTTTAGAATGTTTTAGACTATACCGTCCAATATATATATAGCAACCCTTCGAGGGATATTATCTGTGCACAGAGGTTCTTTTGATGAAGGTATGCAATAGATACTTAATTTCCTATCACTAGGATAGATTAATGAGACGAGGGTTTTACAAATATGATATCTAGTTTTTTCCATCTCTTGAGATGAAGATCTGTAGGTTTCCCACCTCATTGTAGCTCACTCTTTTCAAATGTTTTTCCACTTTTTAGGTAGATGTCATGATCTGTAAATGGTCGTGGGGTTCTGAGTATGCGTGGGGTAGGTTCTCTGTTGTGTGTCTATTTGATAAGCCATTGGTCAGGATCATTATACATGAATTACTCACTATGTATCTCTTTATCACATAACTACAAAGTTCTTGTAGTACACTTTTTTCTACTGCTTGTCCAAGTATAAGTCAAGCAATAGATTTATGTGGGTGATCTAGAGTTGAATACAGGAAATTGATATTAAATCTTAATTCTAGAATCTACTTCTGAATTAGGCAGTATAAAAGAATAAACAATTAACATATAAAAGAATAGGAACTGGAAATAAGATTACTTACATATGCCTAGAGAATCTATAAAGTGGTGGAAAATAAGATTACTTTCTATCAAAAACTTATCATCGACCTAAACTATCAAAACACATTGACTGATAAAAAGTAGAGACATGATTGATTGAAAAGGTATAAACATGTAATATATATAAAGAATGTAGGTCTTAGTCATGGTACAATATGAACAGTATAAATATTAAACAGAGAATACAAAAATGAAAGAGAGAAGAATGGGAAAGAATACAAATTAGGGGGAACTGGGGGATGAACTTGTCTCTATTCCGATTCTAAGCTTTCACTTATAGTATGATCGGAGAAGAAAAAGAAACTCTTTATAGCCGATGGAAAGGCTATTCCTTTCTGTCCTTCTCTCTCTAAACCTTGGCCTATACAGGCCGCCTTGCTCATTCAAGTGTCTTTTTGGTCCATTTAGATCTACTTTCTTTGATGAAGAAGGAGACTTTTTATAGGCACTTTCTACGGGAAGCATTTCCATTCCTTTGAGCTTGTCAGTGCCGATTACAGCCTTGTCACGTTACATCAACTTTAACTACCATCCTTGTTGTCTAGTGAATCTTCCTCACATGATGATTTGGCTCATCGCCTAGGGGTGTTAGTCACCAAACAAGTTCCCATCGTGCAGCCTTTGTGCAAGATTTCTCTTGCGATTCACTAGTTTCTTCCTTTCTAATCATTTTGCGTTAAAACATGGATATCGCATAAAACAGGCATGATGCTTATGTAAGATATATTTTCTAAATAATTATGATTTTACAATATAAGTTGTGTGTTTTGGTCTTCTTCTTGTACGTTTTGACCTCATTATTCTAATAAAACAGGCTATAATAATGGGTATTTATATACACGCTATCAGCAAACTTGACTGCTGTCTCCAAGTCTACTGTACAAAGTTGTAGATAGTTTTGCTGTTGTTTGTCAGTACTTAGGTTTACTTTTGTGATGCACATAAGTTAGGATTAAGTTTAGTTCTTTAGTTCTTGTTTGGTCTGAAAATGTAGTCTATAATCAATGACATCTAGACTTGACTTCTTTTGAGGTTATGTAATAAAGTCTGTTTAATGCATGTTTCTAGTGTTATTCCATAAGATTTAATTTACTCAAGATGTTTAGTATTTTAGAATGTTCAGAAGTCAAGGTCAGCTGATGTTATTAAAAAAGGGAACAACGTCGATTGACTTCACGTCGTCTCTCGAGTTGAAAGTAGGTTATCCGAGAGGGGGTATGACAGTGAATCGTATCCCTCCTCACTTTATGCGATTATACATGCAAATATTGTGATTTTTATCAAATATAAAAAAAATGCCTGTAATCTTTATACATAAAGAATGTGCTCACCGAACAAAGATTGCTACATTTTGTTCTTGTTAAGTGAAAGATTTGTAAATTGTTGCTCTTGGGCTCAAGACAAGACAGAGCATGAGCAAATCTTTTTTTTTTTTTTTAAATATTAGATACACTTTAGAAATTACTCATGGTAATAGACAAACATTAAAAGTTTAAATTTGTAATTAATAATTGCATTACTTTTATAAAAAAATGTATGGTATAAATTATTTGACACACAGATCCAGATGCTATACGACACAGATTTAGAAGTTATTGAACTAAAATTTTTAATTATATAATGTTGTGTCTTAATATAAATTTCTAGTTTGGTCAGTATTCATATGCTAATTAGTTATGTTTGCTTTAACAATATTATATGATTCAGATATCTTATCGATGCGTTTAAAATCATATCTATTTGAAGTTGTGTCTCTTTGTATAAAATCTTGATACTTTGTACATCCTTACGTTTTCTTGCAAAGTGAAAATGAAATCCAAATATTCTCTATTCTCATGTCTTCTACTTTTTTCTGTTTTAGTCATCACATGGGCTACACAAATCCAACACAACTCAAGATGAGAAACAATGTATTTAATTTAATACAGAAGTAATTCCTTTCATTTTTTAGTGTTGAAACTTTTTTAACGTAACTTACGAATATTCCATGCATGTTTTGCATTAAAGTAAAATTAAGATTATAATTAGAACAAGACTTGTTCCCACTTATGTTAAATTTTTTTAACACATTAAATTTTACCAGAAGTTTTCTAGCCGTTTTGGGATAATTAATTGATCAACCCAATAATTAACAACATTTTCATAAAAAAAAAACTCAAACCCTCAGGTTAATTAAATATCCACTATATATATTTTGTTAATTTCAAATTCAACAAAACCAAAGTAACTTCACATTTAAATAATTTAACATAACACCCAACAAATTCGACCTAATTAAATAAAAATTAAGATAATTAAATCCAAAATTACCTTAGTTTTGAGGCACTACATTCTTCTAAAATACTTTCGTACTCAAACAACTCAAAATACTGGGCTCCCATGTCATCCTCTTGTTACCATTTGGGCTCTTTAACTCTGTGATTTCACCACAATACTTTCACCAGTTTAATTTCTCTATCAAAGCAGCTTGACCTCTTTTGTCAAAATTTCAAATAGTTGCTCCTCATAGCTCAAATTCTCACTAATTTTCAATGGCTCACAGTAAACTATATGTGTTGGATCCGCTGCATATTTCCTCAATACAGAGACATATAACACATCATAAACTACAAAAAAATGACAGATGCAATGCCATCTTTCATATGTGCCACCTTCAGAAATACGATATCCCCTACGTCTAACTCAAGATCTTTACGTCGTACATCAACATAACTTTTCTGTCTAATCTACATTGTCAACGTACGTGCTCCAATCATTTATATGGGTTCGCTAGTGGACTAAACTAGCTTGGGGCCTATCACCCTTTATTCACCAACCTCGTCCTAACAAACACAGGTGTTGCAACACTTACTACACAAAGCTTCAAATGGTGTTATCCCAATGGTAGCCTGATAACAGTTATTATATCTAAACTCTATCAAATACAAGTGGGAGTCCTAACTCCCTGCAAACTCTAATACACAAGCTTGCAACATATCCTCCAAAATTTGGTTCGACCATTAAGTTTGACTATCAGTTTGAGGGTAAAAGGTTGTACTGAAATCTAATCTTGTGCCCAAGGCACCCTGGTGTAATTTCCATAACTTTAAAGTGAAACTGGCATCTCTATCAGAAACAATCGATACAGGCTCTCCATGAAATCTCATCATCTTTAACAAGTACAATTATGCCAATTTGATGCCACTAAAAGTGGATTTTCCTAGGATAAATTGTGCTGATTTCGTGAGCCTGTCCACAATGACCCATATTACTGTATATCCTTTCACTATCCTAGACAGTCCTATAATGAAGTCCATTGACACATTCTCCCATTTTCACTCGGGTACACTCAAATCTTGCAACAAACATGTTGGCTTCTGTATCGATGCTTTTACTTACTGACACACTAAACATTTACTAATAAAATTTGTCACTTCCCTCTTGATGTTATGCCAGTAGTAAACTCGTCTCAGGTCCTGACACATCTTTGTACTGCCTAGATGCATAAAGAATGGGGAACTCTGAGCTTCAGTCAGCAAATTTGTCTTAACTTTATTGTCTCCTGGCACACATAAGTGTTTCTCTAATATAAGCTCATCTTCAAGAGATATGGAGAACTCATAAGCCTATTGTTCAATACATGCAAGCTCTTAATTTTACGTTCGAAGGTCTAGTAGTAAATTCTCTCTTACGTACGAGATTATCTAACAAAAAATTATCCCCTAGCTGATAGCAAATTTTCCTAGTCAAACAGTTCCTAGACAGTAAGGAAATTTTCAATAACCATAAATAATTAAATTATCAAAGGTTAGTAGCAAAAAAATCTCTGAAATTAACTTACTCCAAATTGAGGTTGAATCAAATTCAACCTTGATGAGAAAAATTCCACAAATTACGTCTTCAAAATTAGCCAAATAAACATCCAAGGTAAAGCTCCCAAATTAGAATAAAAATTAAATTATTTTCGAGCAATTAATTATCCTTTGATGGATGTTTCCAAAACCATAAAAAAATTCAACCAAAACTCACCAAAAAGTGACTAAAAAAAGGCAAAAAAAAGCTTGGTTCCTCGTTTTGAAGGGGAGAGGTGCGCGTAGCTTAATCAGCTCGAGGAGGCAAGCGTTGGCTCTCAGTCGCACAAGGCTTGACGCATGAACAAAGGCTTCAATAGAAGGATGCCACAGGGATGGAAATCGATTTAGGGACAAAGACGATGGTGCAAAAGGGTGACTCAGCTTGCAAATGATGGTGACTCCGTGCTAAAAAAAGGCTCAAACACAGACTCAGCTATACATTTCAACTAAGGCATATGGTTTTCGTTGAATGGCTCGCAAGTGATTGAATGTTGCTCGTTTGGGATGACCATTGTATAGAAAATTAAACGTGACTCGTGCATGGAAGATGACGGTGGTCGGTGATGAACAAAGAGGCAAATTTAGCGAGGGAGGTAGACGGTGGCGCTAGGGTTTAATGAGGAAGAAGATAAGAGTTCTGTTCTTGCACTATCACACCCCTCCAAGATCACCTACTTTGGATCTAAGAGACAACATGAAGTCAACCGATATCGCTTTCCTTCTAAATGACACTAGCCGACCATTAATTTCTGACTTTTAATGTAGTAATGTAACTTAAAACTTTCAGATTTTAATTAGTGGGTTAATACTAACTGATAGGTTAAATAAACTTTATTACATAATCCTGGAAACAAGTTGAGGTTATATGTCATTAATTATAGATCAACACCAAAAAACAGAGTGAAAACCCAAAAAACTTAACTATCTTAACACAAAACATATATATGCACACGGCGTAGCTTTATCTTGAAATACAAACCACTAATAATCAAAATCTTACAACAGTTGGCACAGTAGACTAGTTACAGCAGGTCAAGCTTGCAGAGCACGATCTCTTCCTGGAAAGTGGGAAACATTTGGAAAGGGTGAGCTAAATAGTTCAGTGAGTGACTATTTAATAAAACATGCTTTTGAAATAGTAAACTTATTAAAGCTTAACTCTTAACTTAAATAAATAGCAAGCTCAATTAATTTAATTATCTCAAACTTTCTCTTGTAGTTGCTATACCACAAGAATTATCGAGATGAAAATGATAAACTAGGCATGGAAGCCCTGTCCCGTGATACAATACTTACGAGACGAAAAATTGGACATCAGTAGTGTCCTATATCGTTATAGCTACAATGAGATGGAAAATTAGGTGTTCATTCAGGCCTTCATCTCTTGTGATGGGAAACTAGGCATCTGTAGAAGCCCTCCTCTCAAAACTAGTGCCAATTGATGGAAACTAGGTATCTAGAGACAGTGCTACTCTTGTTTTGCAAAGAAAAAGGGAAGAGGTTTAAGGTAATTCCTTTAGTTCGAATAAAAGTTGATATCACACCCTCTCCCAAATCACCTACTCACAACTCGAGAGACGATGTGAAGCAAGTTGACATCGTTTCCTAGTGAACGACATCAGCTACCCCAAAATATATTCTAATAAGATAATAGTACCCCAAATATGTAATATTTAAGTATTTACAACATTGTCATATATGATAAAACACCCCAAATGTCATATATAAGTATTTACAAAAATCTTATATATAGTATTTACCAAAATGTCATATATGATAATACCACCATTTTTGTAATTATATAAGTATTCACAAAATTGTCATGCATAAGCATTTTTCCATAATGTCATATATAAGTATTAACAAAAATGTAATATATAAGTATTCACCAATTTATAATATAAGTATTAACCCAAAATTTAATATATAAGTATTAACCCAAAATGTCATATATATACAAGTAATATCAAACTTTTAAATTTCAGGGGTGTTTATGATAAATATAGGTATTCTCTAATAAAATCAGTATGAAAAATATAAGCAATTATGCACATGGCCTAAATTTTGTATAAGTAATAATAAGAAATCTAATGGAAGCCAATAGTAATCATAATAACCAAAATTATGATGCAACCCATTTAATAAAATAACTTTCATAGCCACAATAAAACATTTAACAATCTAGATTTTCTTGAAAACCATAAAATTACCCACAATTCATCCTAACTTCAGCTAAGTACTTTAAAATTTTCATTGGCAAAATATAAAATATACTCCAATAACTCTTTTTAAACTTTTAAACATGATTAGCCCGATAGTAGTAAACTTAGCACTCGGAGGTGCACAATATTGTACCTAGAAGAGGAAAAATATTTTGAAAGGGTACGTCAAAAAACTTAGTGAGTGACGGTTTTATTAAACCTGTTTTCATAAATAGTTAAGCATAAAACCTTGGCTTAAGAATCATTTAGAAAAAGAAATTTATTTCATAACATGGTACTTGGAAACTTTGAAACTTTTAATAGCATTGTTTAGTGATTTTGTAAGACATGATCCATAGCCACAGACAGTATTAAGTCTCTTCATCCTAAGACGAAACAGTCGATAAGATACAACTCTCACTGTTATCCTCCTCCATTAAGGCATAATAAATTATACCCTTCCTGATGGTCCATAGTTAAAAATATGTTTGTCAACTCTACCATCAATATGGAGTAAACCACACATGCACCATAGGTCTCATGGAATATTCAGGTTAGGATAAAAACATAGTTAAAAATTGTGAAACATACTTTTATTTGATAACACATAGCCATGGCATTCAGTTGAACATAACATATTCTTTGGAATTAGGCTTGTAAATACTTGAACATTCAACTTTAGCAAACTCAATAGCAATCAGTAAACTAAAACATTTTTCTTGAAACATGCTTCGAGCAATAACTTATAAATCATGCTTTAAGAAACCATTACAGAAATCATTTTATCACTCACAACACTTAGTTTGATCCTTGGCTTAGAATTTCTTCCAAATTCTCCTTTACCTAAAAAATTCATATCTAAGTCCTAATTCATCACTTACCAAAGGAAAATATCCAAAAATTGATTAAAAAAAATAAAACTCCAAAATAGTAAAACATCTAAAAAATGCAACCAAATAGCACATTCAAGCATACGACACTGTGTCAGAATTCTAGCACAAGCGCAGGGCCTAGGCGGGACTTGTCGCATGCTAACTTCGAAATAGGGTGATGTGCGCCTTGCACGTCACTTGCTTTGTATGCAGGCTGTTTTGCGTGTCTCTTGGCCGCACACCCAGCATAAGCCTAACAAGTGCCAGTAACCTCCTTAAACTCAAATCCCACGCCTAGCTCGCCTTACCTTGCTTGACACTTGGCCATTGCGCATGCACTAATTTTTGTCAGAAAACTTAACTTCACTTTAAAAATTCATAACTTTTTCGAGAAACCTTTCTTCTACAAATATGCATGAAATTTCCTTAACTTGCTTGTATTAAAATTTCAGCTGAAAACTCCAAAAGACGTGTTTTGTAGCCTTTTGAAAGTCAAAACTGTTTAGATTCTCTCAAAAAATGACTTTTCCTCCTTTCTTCACCTCAAACTTTAGCTTCCAACCCCAACTTTCAAACTAAACTCAATTTAGAAATTTTTTTAGAATAATTTGAAGTAAATGATCCAAGTGGATCGTGAAAAACCCTTGTTTGAACTTTTCTATTTATAGTGAACCCTTGCATGAAACTTAATTAACACCTATAACTTCCTTAATCCACCTCCTACTTCTTAATCCAACTCTTTCTTGGACGTAAAGTGCATGAAACATGATTAAGACACCTACATTTCCACCAAACTGACTTTCCATAATCGGCCACCTTGCTTACTTAAACATCTTGCTAATCTCCATGGCCGCAAACCTTTCTCGTGCACAAGCATTCCTCGTCTAGTGTCAGTTCACGTAGCAATCATCAATTTCCTTACGTAGCCCACATCAAGGCTCACTAACCTCTTAGTCCATTATTTCGCCTAGTTACCCCTTGCTCCCATAAGCACCCTCAAACGTGCATATCTTCTCTTTAGAGGTTATTCTTTATTAGGTGGCCGCCTTACCTTGTCTTCTTGCGTAGCCTTAGAGGTTCTCGAACAATAAACTATATGATTTAGAGGTTATCTCGCCTAAGCCATACAAACCTTAGCCATCTATTCATGCTCATAATGCCTAACAACCTTTATAGAGGTTATTTGCTCCTTTTTTGGCCACCCACATAACCTCTAATGTCTAGCATATATTTCTTTTGACATTTGACTAAAATTTTCCTTTTCCTTGGCCACATAACTTAAATCTTGTTACTTCATTGTCAATAAGTTTTCTTTAAAATTTCTTTTCAAATACTTAACTCATTTTCTCTTTTCTTAACCAAGTCTTAGCAAGTCCCGAAGGTTCCTACAAACTTGGGGTTTTGCAGTTAACTTGAGTTTTTCTTATTATTTTATGGCAAGAGAAAATATGGTGAATCAATAGAGCAAGAAACTAGCTGAAATTTGTGAGTGACAAAAATGAATTTAGAGGGTATTTAGTAGATGCCTAGAGTTTTCATCACATAGACTAGGTAAGAGTTAGGGACCTCTATGAACGCCTAGATTTTTCATCTAATGATAGCTATAATGAGATAGGATGCTACTGGTGACTAGAGTTTCATGTCGTAGATATATGAAATTTAAGGTATAGCAAGACAAAAAAGAGAAAGGTTTCAAAGTTAAATTGAGAAAAGAATTACTTTGCTAAGTTCACTTATTGCTCACCGTTTTCAATAAACATGTTTTGTTTTTAAAAGTTGTCACTCATGAAGCTTTATAGTTTACCCTTCAATGTTTTTTTTTTCTTATAGGTAGACATCGTGGTTCTGATTCCTGTTAAAGTTTCACCTACTCTATTAGAAGTTTGACTTGGCCTTTTGTGTATGACTCATTAGATTCATGCATTTTTTGGGTTGTAACTAAGTTAGTAAAAGATTTAGTTGTTTTGTCTGAAATAGACTAGTTGTAAGATCCGAACTTTAAGTAGTATAGATTTTTCAAAGAGTTTAAGAGGTTAGAAAGAAGAAAAATTTTGGTTAAGTATCAAAGAATAGCACTTTAGGCGTTTTGGCTTGGCGAAATAGTTATTAAGGTTAGAAAGGGTTTTTTAGTGTTTAAGGTTGGTAAGAAAGAAGGATCGTAGAGTTTGGACAGTATAACTAACTTAAAAAATGAGTTTCTCACAACTCACTTAGGTATTTTTACTAAAATTGATCTTGAAAGTTCAGAAATTAAGCCTAATTTATTAAGGAAGGTTGTTGGGCGTTTAGGATATGAGAAAGTTGACGTTTTAGACAAGAGAAGGAGAGGAGGTTTGTTCGCGAGTGAATTTGAGTAAGATGCACTCCCAAAAGGCTATAGGATGCATAGTTTGACGTTTTACTCTGAAATTTTTCAGTAAGAAATTTGACTCATTTTACAAAAACTTTGTAGAAGGAAGTTTTATTAAAAGAGTTACGGATTTTAAGTTATAACTTTTCTAAGTTGGATTATGTAGTTTGGGCGATAAAGTAGACGAGATGGTCTTGGAAGATAGTTATGCGTTTTGGACAACTATGTGGCATGATTAAGATAGGCAGTTCAAGGATTTAGTGAAGTGTACATAAAAGCCTTTTCAGCATGCATTTTAAAGTGCAAAAGTAAGCAGGAGGTGTCTTAATAAGGTTTAAGGCAGCGTTAAGCAAGGATGAGGTGTCAACGTAAATTCATGCAATGGACTTTAAAAATAGGCCAGTTTCAATATTGAATTTCTCACAATTCACTTGTGCATTTTAAATGAAGTTACTCTCAAAAGTTTCCATTTTGAGTCTATTTTCTAAGATGAGGCTGCTCGTTTATTTTGAGTAAGGAAGGGTTGAGTTTTAATTATAGAAAGCGAGAAAGGTCAGAATACAGGTGTTTCTGAACAACGTAGACTTCTAGAAGGCTGTAGAGATCATTCGTTGGAATCTGATGTTGAAATTTTAAGGACAAGAGGAAATCAGGTAAGCTTATCGATCAAGGGTTTGATCTACGATCAGTGAGTGAAAAATAATGGATTTATAAGTAACAGAATAATTTCTAAATAAATAATTCTAAATGTCTTTACAAGCCATTATTTAAGTATCCTTTGAAATAACTATAAAGTTGTGATAAGCCTTATTTCTATTCATCTAGCATGTTTATGAAAAGTGTTGAAGCATGATATTTAGAAAAATATTGCAAAGCATGAGTTTAGAAACATTTTTATCAAAGCATGTATTTATTGATAAGATCTGTAAGTAATGATTTATTAAAAGCATAAGTTTAGTAGAATGGCTTTAAAGAGAAAACCATGGTACTCTACATACCGAGTGCTCGATGATCAATGTGCACAATCAAGGGTATAGGGCTACGTTGACCACTTAGTCGCTACCACCGAGTTAAGGCAAGAATAGTATGACCAAAGGTGCTCTACTATCTTGACCGAGTTTATTATTAATAGTATGACCAAAGGTGTTCTGCTATCTTGTTTAACTTTTTTCTAGGTATAGAGTATACAGAGTTAAATGAGTATTTGAATGTTAGAAAATGCTCAGTTTAAAGAGATTTCGTAAAGATTATATGTTATGTTTATGAAATGTTTTAAGTATATCTGTTTTAAAAGTCTGTTTTATAAAACTATCACTCACTGGGCTTTTTAGCTCACCATTTCCAAATGTTTTTCCACTTTCCAAGTAGAGGTCGTGATCCGAGGTCCTGACCGTTGTCTTCAAGCTACTGTATGAAGTTGTTGAAATAGTTAAGTTCTAAGGGCCAATCTTAGTTTAATCTTATCCTGTAAATTGTTTTGTATAAGGTTAAGTGTTGTTGTATAATTTTTGCTTAGTCTGTAAGTAAAGTTTGTAATCAATGGCATTTAGCCTCGACTACCGATTAAAAGTATAAAAAGTGTTTCAAGTTTATTTCTCGTAGTTTCCGCTGCATAAATTTTATTTTGTCTAAGTTGTTTTAGTTGTTAAGAGTTATAGTTATTAGGGTCAACTGATGTTATTCAGAGAGATAATGACATCGGTTAGCTTCACACAGCTTCTCGGATCGAGTGAGCAGGTGCTCAGGGCAGGGTGTGACACTAGTAAAGAACTTTTGAGTTATATTATGGAATAGTGTTGTGTAGATAAGACTCTAAACTTATTCATGTCTATGTAAGACTTGTTTTAAACAGGTTGTCCATAGGTCGTTGGATGAATCTAAAGATTCTTCATAAAGATTTGTTTGTTCTTCAAGTTTTAGATGTTTTATTTTCTTTAGTGTTTATGTTTTTACAAGAGATAGATAAGAGTTTAGGTTAACTAGAGTCGACAAGTGTCATTAGAAGGAGAATGATGTTGGCTGGTTTCACGCCATTGCCTTAGGTCGAGTGAGGAGGTGCTCCCAGATGAGGCTTGACATGTCCTCCACTCAATCGTCTGCCTTGAACGTTTGAGAGACTTCCAAAATGCCTAGCAACTTGGCTTCTCTCACAAAGTCTCCTAAGAAGACCATGCCACCTAGCTAACCTCATAAGCCTTGGCCACATGCCTTCCTCGCATGCTCTTGGTTGCATGGATCATCACGCATGGTCCTCTTGGCTTGGCCCAAACACTTAACTCGCCTCGCCCTTGACGCCTAGTCTTCTTGCTTAGGTGTGCCTTGGCCGTCTAGGACAATGTTCTTAGAGGTTCTCACGTGCAACAAGCATAACAGCTTGACTTAACTCCTAGACACGCTCTTAGAGGTTTTCAACACCCTTTAGCTGCCTAGCATGTCCACAACGTCTAGTCCTCTAACACCTAGCCACAAATCCACTTTATCTTTCTTTCTTTCCTTCTCTAGGTCGCCCAACCTCTAACCTCAACACTTTGACTTTTCTTTAACCCTTTCTTCAATAAGGATATCCAGCTAAACAACACAAACAACAAACTAACATTAAACTTTTGCTTCCCTTAACACTTAGAAATTATTAAAAAATGTTAGGTTAAGGGTTTACAATTGGAACACGAATATTATAGAAATATAACATTAAAATATAATTAATAATTAATTAAGAAAATAAGAAAAGAAAGAAAAGAAAATTATCCAATTTCCTCCACTTTCTCCAAGTTATTTGGAATTTCACCGATATGTATATTCATCCAAACTCACCAAATGCCAAATTTTATAGGCAATTTGACAAACATGAGGTGGATTACATGACCATTAAGGGTTGATATCTTTAAATACACATAACATAAGAGTTGGATAAAAGAGAGAGTGACACTAAACATAATGGATAATGGATATAATACAAATATCTATTATAATAATATTTATAGTAAAAATGCATTTTTAATAAAAAAAATTCCGTAAATTATTCCAAATCCACTTTAAGACTTTATTGGCTTAGCATGTAGTTGTATATATTCAACAACATTTTCTAATTAGTTGTGAAAGCTAATTAATGTAGAAATCAATACCTCTAACCTAGCTCTTTGCCTACTTGAAATTTAACAACTAAGAATACAATAATTTTAAGAAGAAATGCAAATCTGACAGGTCGCATTTTTTATATTTTTCGAAGCAATCGCAAAATATTAGCAATTAAGTTCATATCACAATTTTGTGAAAGTTTTAGTCTAAATTAATGTAAGTCCATTGCTAACTAAGATTAAATTAAACTTCAGACACGAAATGACATTTGATTATACTTTTGTTGGAATAAATGGTTATGATCCTTCATGAATGGATGCATCATTTCATGAAAAGACTTATTAACTAAAAGACATGACTTATTATGAGTAGATGCATCATTTCATGAAAAGATATGACTTTTCGAATGATCATGAAAAGTCTATAAATAAGTCCTTTTGATTGAGAGAAATACACATCAAATCATTTGTCATCTTTGAACAAATTTC
>JBBPDI010000032.1:6435772-6457316 GCA_037974545.1 Cucumis variabilis | reverse complement strand
AATGGAGAGCCCAACAAAAATTCTTAATCACAGAACGAAAATGTTGCGAAGCCGAAGATGGGGAACAAAGACGAAGATGAAGACGAAGATGAGATGAAGCCGAAGATGAAGTCGAAGAATGCAGAAGGCCTTGTCGGGGAGAAGATGAAAATGAAATGGGAGAACACAAAAAGGGGAGAACTACGCTGTCGGGGCTGAGACGAAATCGAAACGGGAGAAGTCCTGGTCGATATTTTTTGGGGAGAAGATGAAATCGAAGAATGAAGAAGTTTGGTCGGGGAGGAGACGAAATCAAAAGGGGAGATACACACAGTGTCGGGGCTGAGACGAAGAAGAAAAGGGGAAAAGTGATTTTTTGGGGGTTTTGGAAATTTGATTTGGGGGTTTTGGAAATTAAAGAGGAAATTAAAAGTATAGAAAATAAAAAAAAAAAAAAGTAAAAAAGTAATGATAAATTTATTTAGACATAGGGGAAACTTTTTTTTTGACATTTTTAATAAAGTGTTATTATTGTAATAATTATTATTGATTAAATTATTAGTTTTGTCTTAATAACTCAAATCCAATAAACTAACATCCTAAGTTATTTAATGAGTCTTGAACAGTATGTAGAGACATACAAGGATCAATGTTCAAGATCAGCTTAAAGGGTCTATAGTATAGGGATAAAGTTGGGTACCTTATCCTGGTAACACTATTGATACGACTCATTTTGTATTTGATACAAACACAATGATCCAACGCGTTCGTGTAGTTGACATGCGAGTGAGGATATCCTATGCAAATCCTATGCAATGAGTTTGCATAAGATCGAACTGTGAAATAGTAACCACTAGATGTAACTCCGTTAACTAGTTAGGTTTCTATTTCACTAGGATGACCTAGGTAACTTAGTCTTAATCCTAAGTGTGTTATGAGCTCCTGTTCACGAAGGATTGTCCCTTGATTTGTACAGGTGAGAGTGGCCAGATCGCAGACTCAATAAGCTTATCATTTTGGGGACAAGACCAAGTGGAGAGCTGGAAACATAATTACACAAGATGAAATTCACTCCTTCCCTACTTTAGGGTAAGTAGATGAGTGTTCTCGTAAATGGTGTCTCCATGTCTTGAACAAAGGGCCCTACCCTCTCTATGGCATGGAAGGGGTTTCTGTTATTAAATGTTATTAGCTTAACGTGATGGAGAAGAATGGTTTCGGGCGACGGTTGAAAACTGGGTAAAATTTAGTGATGGAAAGAAGATGATAACTGGGTAAAATTTGGTGATGGAAAGAAGATGATGGTTCACGATTATAATGAAATTCAATAATTTTTCTTATTAGAATGGATTTTGTTTTCTACTTAATTGAAAAAAATACTTTGAAATTATTATCATATCAATTATACATATTAAACGAAGAAGTTATGAAAATAATAACAAATTGAATTCATTTTCAATAAGAAAATCATTCAAATATTATTATGAATATAATACCTAATTAATAATGATTGTAAGGTTAGTATTGTCAAAAAATTATCATCTTTCCTAATTAAAAAATAAATTTTAATTAGAACATTTTCTCTAAAACTTTCTATATATACATTTCTTACGACGAAACCAATTTTTCTCTAAGTAATTATTTAAAAAAAATTATAATTAGTATAACTTATTGAATATAATCATCTAAAATCAACAATTAAGTTGTGATTATTATTATTATTATATATATACATATATAATCAAATCTATTATTAAAAATTCAATTTATTTTGAAGTTTTTTAAAAAATATAACAAAGGAGTAGAATATTTACACTATATACAACAATTTTAAAAACTAAAAAAAAAGCTCACAGACCCACAATGAAAAATACCAAAAAATACTTCCATCAACATACAATTAGTTGGCACTGCACATAGTATATTTGGTACACCAAGATTGTTTAGATTTCACTTTTATTTGCTATAGGACCGTTTAGTTTTGATTGTTTCCAAATCTAAATGATTTTTTTTAAAGATAATTTTTGGTACATGATCATTAGATTTGAATTTGGGTAGCCAAATCTAAACGTTTTTTTTTAACATTTTTTAGTATATGATCTTTTAAATTTGGATTCTTTGGCCGATCATTTAGATTTAATTAGTTTTTTTTACATGATCGTTCAAATTTGGTTACTCAATATCCCAACAATTTTTTTTTAAAAGATCTTTTCTATTTGGTAACGAATTTGAACAACCAAATAACAGTTTGAAAATGAAGAGTAAAAGACGATAGAAAGAAAAAAAAAAGTTGTAAAAGAAAGAAGATGAAGAGGAGACAATCCTAAAATATTAAAAAAAATAGTCTATTTAATGGACTTTTTTTTATTTTGTTATACGTGCCATAAATATTTGGGTGTTTTGTTATATTTATAAAAATTTTCTATATATTTTCTTAAACATTAAATTTATATTAATTAACCCTTTACACTAATAATTATATTTTATTATTTTGTTCAATATATTATTTTAATATTCTTTAGAAAAAAACATATTATTATAAATACTATGATGTGTATTAAATAGTATATCTCACCTTAAATATGCCAAATTATTTATAAATAGTGATGTTTCGTTGGTTTTGGAAGTGACACATATAGTGGTGGAATTCTAAATAATTTGAAGAAAGAAAAAGAGGAAATTTACAACCTATAGCAAATTTTATCACTGATAGTCATTGATATGCTATAATGATAGAAGACTATCATTGATAAAATCCAAAATTTTGCTATAGCTTATAAATATTTTAATTTATTTTGCTATTTTTAAAAATATCTATTTTTTTAATTCTCATTCTTCCATCTCTTCAAATTTTAGTTGTATAATAATTTATGTATTGAAATTTTTAAATGGGGACATATATATACATAAGTGGAGCCACTTTTTTATTTTTATGCAAAAAATATTTTCATTTAACCAAATTAATACATAAAAGATATTTTCAATGTCTTTCTCTTCGTCATTTTGTTATTATTACTATTATTATTATGGGTAGTAATTAAAGAATGTTTAAATCTTAATTTTTTGGGCCTTTAAACTTTCACCATAATTGATTCTAAGAATCATTTTATTCTCATAATATATATACATCAAACCATTCAAATTTTCATTCACTAATTTTTCTATGTCATTCAATTTTCTATTAAATTAAAAGGTCAATTTTACTGTTAGATTAACGTCATATTTGTCAATTTTGCAATATGAAAAAAAAAGTGTTACGAGTTATTTTTTTCTAATTTTTTTTGTCATATAATACAAATTTCCAAATGGAAATGTATTGTATAAATATTTATGAAAGTATTGTATTTACTTATGTCAATTGATTGATTAAAATGATTGTTGAGTAAAAATTTTTTAGACCAATCACAAATTGTCATGTCATTTACTAAATTAATGATGAAAAATATATATAATTATATTTGGGATTAATTAAAAATTTGACATGTGTTTCAAATTAAAATTGAAGACATAAATTAGCCAATTCTGATGATGCCAGATGTTTTCATCATGACTGTTGAATCAAGTTAATTATTTTGGTTTAATTAAATATTATTTACTTGGACTAAAGTTCAATTGAGCCAAAAAAAAGTCTAATTTAGCCCAAAGGCTAAATATGACCCAAATCTATTTGGTTGAGCCTATGGGTATGGTCTGGTCCATGGATCAAATAGGCTCAAACCCATAAAGTCCACTAGAAAATTTTATAAAACGAAGAGCTCTCCTCATTTGCAATGGTTGAAAAATTTTTACTCTAGAAGATCTAGAGAGAATTATCCAAAGAGTTAGAAGACTCCCTAACTTCTGAAGTCGACCATCCTCGAAGATTGAAGTTGCTTTGAAGATATAAGCTTTTTTTCAAGACTTCAACTTCAAGAACATCACGTACTCTGCTTTCTCAAAATCAAGATTAGGCGTTCAATCAACTTTGAGAACATCACATACTACACTTCCTCAAATCAAGCATAGGCATTCAATCAACTTCGAGAACATCATGTGCTCCGCTTCCTCAAAATTGAGCATAGGCGTTCAATCAACTTCAAGAACATCACATGCTCCACTTCCTCAAATCAAGTGTAGGTGTTCAATCAACTTCAAGAACATCATGTGCTCCACTTCTTCAAAATCGAGCGTATGTGTTCAATGAACTCCAAGAACATTACATGCTACATTTCCTCAAATCAAGTGTAGGTGTTCAATCAACTTCAAGAACATCATGTGCTCTGCTTCCTCAAATCAAGCGTAGACATTCATTCAAGAGAGAATCAGAGGATCAAATACTAGAAATTTAACCACATCGCATCAAATCAACATAAATACAACATCAACTCAAGTTCAACTCCATAAATCAAATTTCTTCAGAAATCTTGTGCAAACAAATTGGCACGTCCAGTAGGATATCTCTACCTCTCATCTCTCTCTCAAAACTCAAATCAACAAACTAACTAATGGCACTAAGAAAAGTTGCATCCAAATCTTTTATTTCAAGTGACGCTTCCATGGGACCTGTCATCCACAATCGTCTAAAAGGGATCATCCAGGAGCAGGATCAAGGTTCTGTTATCGTGCAAAGCATTCATAAGCAACTGATGGAATTTTCTAGAGACAAAATCATCATAAGAGAAAATCCTTTGTTTGAAAACTCTACTCCTGCTTTTGATCTATCAGAGCATGAATCACACATTGAAGTAGTGTTTGTCATGATGACTGATGTAACAGTCGAGACCGCCATGACGAAGATGAAAATAAAAATAAATTTCCTAATGAAAGCTGTTGAAGAGTGAGATCATGAAATTGCTGTCTTGAAAGATTATAGGCAAACTCGTGAAACAGCTGAGTCAAGTCCAACTCCTGTTGTCAAATCTAGTGACAAAGGAAAGAATGTGGTGCAAGAAAATCAACCACAACAACAATTAGCTTCTGTGGCTTACCTCTCAGTCAAAAACCTGTAAGATATGATCACAAGCTCTAAAAGAGCTCAGTATAAAGGATCATCGCAAACTTCTTTTATGTACTTGAAGTCATATACTAAGAGAATCAATGACCTATGAATGCATGTTGGGTAACCACCTCCAAAGTTTCAACAATTTGATGAAAAGGGTAATTCAAAGCAACACATTGTTCACTTTGTTGAAACATGTGAGAACACAAGATCAATGGGAGACCAACTAGTCAAGTAGTTCATTTGTAGCTTGAAAGGAAATGCTTTAATTTTCAGTGGTATACTAATCTGAAGCTGAAAGTCATTGACAGTTGGAAATAGTTGGAAAAGGAGTTCCTCAACTACTTCTACAGCGTTAGACATACCGTGAGCATGATGGAGCTTAGAGACACAAGACAACAAAAGGGAGAGCAAGTCATCAACTACATAAACCGATGAAGAGCTCTAAGCCTAGATTGCAAAGACAAGCTCACAAAATTGTATGTAGTAGAGATGTAGACCCAATGTATGCACTGAAAACTTCTCTATATTTTGTAGGAAATAAAACTCTATACATTTGAAAAATTAGCAGCTGAAAAGTTTAAAGGAAAGAATGAAATCATTGACATTAAAAGGATTGCGAATAATGTCATAAAAGATACTATGGTTGTTCATGTGACACCATTGAAATATTTCTCTAAAAGAAAAGAAACAAAAGTTTAAAGAAACCATGATGGCGAAAAAAAGCGACGTCCAACTCTTAGAGAAAGACAAAAAAATGTTTATCCATTTTCTGACTCTGATGTTTCAGACATGCTAGAGCAATTGATCGAGTAGCAACTTATTCAATTGCCAGAATGCAAATGATTGAAACAATCTGGAAAAGGAGATGATCCTAACTACTGTAAGTTCCATTGAATCATTAGTCACCTGATTGAAAAGTGTTTCGTGTTTAAAGAGCCCATTTTAAAGTCGACTAGTAAAAATAAGATCGAGCTGGATATTGATGAAGTAGCTCAGACGAAACATGTTGCAGTCGAGATGACTTCAACATTTTAAAGTTGGCTTGTGAAAAGTGTTCTACCATCAACACTGCTTTATGATCAAAGAGAAAGTTTGATTTAATTTATGACTTTCAAATCTATACTAGTTTGATTCTAACAAAAGATCGTGACGATGAACTTGAGTTTGTTGAGGATGATGACAATGAATGGATAGTTGTGGCTCATCGAAAAGGGAGGTAAATAAATTCAATTCAAAAGAAATCACACTTCCATCAAAAGCATGCAAAAGGAAGCATCTCCTATAAAAAGAAGAGGAAAAGAAACAAAAAGATGTGGAAGCCTGAGATCGTCAAAGGCAATGACAAGGACTTCCTCCGACCTTGACGATCGATAACTTTGATAGAATTCCTCTGAAGAAACTTCCTTCATGATCATTGAGAGGAAGTATTAGAAGTCACTACATGTCATGCTGTCAGCATTGTAAAAGTTAACAACAATTATGCATCTTCTGAAGAAGTCAACAAATCAAATGAAACTAAGCAAATGACTTATGTCTTTAATCGTATCAAGCCTTCAACTACTCGATTATCAGTCTTTCAAAGATTGAGTATGACCATGAAAAAAGAAGAAAATCAATGTCCAACTTCTACTTCCACTGGAACTTCAAGTTTCAAAAGGCCAAGTATCTCCACATTGAAGAAAAATCGACCTTCGATGTCTGCTTTCGATCGTCTTAAGATGACAAACGATCAACATGAAAGAGATATGAAAACATTGAAGGCAAAATCATTTCATGAGGAAAAAAATGACGATAAGATTCACAGTCGTGTCCCATCGCGCATGAAGAGGAAGTTGTCTGATGACATAAATACAGAATGTTCCTTGACGGTGAAGGTAAGAATTATTATATTCACCAATCCTAAAAATGAAGGGGAAAATATGAGCTGTCGAACTTACACGCTTAATGATTATAATACTAATGAATATGAATGGGAATCTTTTCCATTGTGTGATCAATTGTTCTTTTCGAAGTTGATAAGGGAACCCTCAGATATTGCGGGATGTCGCAACACAAGAGTTAGACATCTTCATCTTCATGTCGCAAGAAGAATTGAGAGATACAACGATTGGTTCATTGCTTTAAAACGAATCAAACCACATTAATACTAGAAGGTCGAATGCTGATTGAATACGTTACAATGAATTCTATTGCTATAAAAAGATTCTCAAGAAATAGGATAAGGTACATAGCTTTGTAAATGAAAAGAACTTTAAGTTGAAAATCTGAGCTGAAGATATAAGCTTTGCAATCCCCTTGGATTATAGAATTGGGTGTTTTTTATTTGAATTTTACAGGATCCGAGGATGGAGATTATCCTGCAAGATTCTCCACTCACTTTTCCTTCAATGTGCATGCGACACCGATAATAATATTGATGTTTTCATATTTTATAAATGCCCAGTTTAGAGAGAGGTTGGAGTATATCGTAAAGCATTGCACATGGTTGAACCTGATATGTTATTGAAAAGTAGGTGTGAAGATTGCTCGAAGAAGACGCTAGTGGCAGAACGAGCTGAAGTGATGAAACAAACAAATCCTACAAGGAAAGGAGTGAAGAAATTTTTGATGAAAATATAAGTTGTCGGACTTGCGACCTAATGATTCTTATACTGATGAATGTGAATGGAAATATTGCCCTTTGTATGATCAATAGTTATTTTAACAGTTAATGAGGGAAGCCTCAGATATTGCGGGATGTTGCAAAATCATCTTCTTCATCTTCATGTCACTAGAGGAATTGACAGATACACAATGCGATTAGTCCATTGCTTTAAAACAAATCAAACCACATTGATACAAGACGATCGAATGCTGATTGAGCTCTATAAATGGAAATAACTTTAAGTTGAAAATCTAAATTGAACATATGGAGCTTTTGCAATCCTCTTGGATTATAGAGTTGGGTGTTTTTTGTTTGAATTTTAAAGGATCTGAGGATGGAGATTATCTGACAGGATTCTCCACTCACTTTCCTTTAATGTCCACAATCTTCACTCACTTTCCTTTTATAAATGTCCAGTTTAGAGAGAGGTTGGAGTAGATCGTAAAGCATTGCACATGGTGGAATTGGATATGTTATTGAAAACTAGGTGTGAAGATTACTGGAAGGAGAGGGTAGTGGCAGAATGAGCTAAAGTGTTGAAACAAACCAATCCTACAAGGAAAGGAGGTAAAGAAATCCTTAATGAAAATATGAGTTGTCGGACTTATAGACCTAATGATTCTTGTACTGCTGAATATGAATGAAAATGTTACCCTTTGTGTGGTCAACTGTTCTGTTAAAAGTTGATGAGGGAAGCCTCAGATATGGTGGGATGTTGCAATACAAGAGTTAGACATCTTCTTCATCCTCATGTCTTTAGAAGAATTGAGAGATACATGATGCGATTGGTTCATTGCTTTAAAACGAATCAAACCACGTTGATACAAGAAGGTCGAATGCAGATTGAATATGTTAAAATGAATGTTATAGGTATAAAAAAGATTCTCAACGAATAAGATAAGGTACGTATCTTTTTAATTCGAAAGAACTTTAAGTTGAAAATCTGAGTTGAACATTAGAAGCTTTTGCAATCCCCTTGGAATATAGAATTGGGTGCTTTTTGTTCAAATTTTAAAGGATTCGAGGATGGAGATTATCCTGCAGGATTCTTCACTCACTTTTCCTTCAATTTCCATGCTACATCGATAATGACATTGATGTTTTCAGATTTTATAAATGCCAAGTCTAGAGAGAGGCTAGACTATATCCTTAAGCATTGCACATTGTTGAACTTGATATGCTATTGAAAAGTAGGTGTGAAGATTACTAGAAGGAGATGCTAGTGGCAGAACGAACTAAAGTGTTAAAACAAACCAATCCTACAACGGAAGGAGGTGAACAAATCCTTGATGAAAATATGAGTTGTCGAACTTGCAGGCTTAATGATTCTTGTACTGTTCAATATGAATGGAAATATTGCCCCCTGTGTGATGAGGAATTGAGAGATACACGATGCGATTGGCTCATTGCTTTAAAACGAATCAAACCACGTGGATACAAGAAGGTTGAATACTGATTGAATATGCTACAATGATTGTTATAGGTATAAAAAAGATTCTCAAGCAATAAGATAAGTTATGTACCTCTGTAAATGGAAAGAACTTTAAATTGAACATTTGGAGCTTTTGCAATCCCCTTCGAATATAAAATTTTGTGCCTTTTGTTTGAATTTTAAAGGATCCGAGGATGGAGATTATCCAACAGGATTCTCCACTCACTTTTCCTTCAATTTTCATGTGACACCGATAATGACATTTATCATTTTAGATTTAATAAATGCCAAGTTTAGAGAGAGGTAGAGTATATCCTAAAGCATTGCACACGGTTGAACTTGATATGTTATTGAAAAGTAGGTGCAAAGATTACTTGAAGGAGAGGTTAGTGGCAGAACGAGCTAAAGTCTTGAAACAAACCAATCCTACAACGGAATGAGGTGAACAAATCCTTGATGAAATTATAAGTTGTCGGACTTGGAGGCTTAATGATTCTTGTACTGATGAATGTGAGTAGAAATGTTACTCTTTGTGTGATGAGGAATTGAGAGATACAAGATGCGATTGGTTCATTGCTTTAAAACGAATCCAACCACGTTGATACAAGAAGGTTGAATGCTGATTGAATATGTTACAGTGATTGTTATAGGTATAAAAAAGATTCTCAAGCAATAAGATAAGGTACGTACCTCTGTAAATGGAAAGAACTTTAAGTTGAAAATCTGAGTTGAACATTAGGAGCTTTTGCAATCCCTTCGAATATAGAATTGGGTGCATTTTGTTCGAATTTTAAAGGATCCGAGGCTGAAGAATATCCTACAGGATTCTCCACTCACTTTTCCTTCAATTTTCATGCGACACCGATAATGACATTGATGTTTTCAAATTTTATAAATACCAAGTTTAGAGAGATACTGAAGTATATCCTAAAGCATTACTCATGGTTGAACTCATATGCTATTGAAAAGTAGGAGTGAAAATTATTGGAAGGAGTGGCTAGTGGTAGAACGAGCTAAAGAGTTGAAACAAACCAATCCTACAACGGAAGGAGGTGAATAAATCCTTGAGGAAAATATGAGTTGTCGGACTTGCAGATCTAATGATTCTTGTACTGATGAATGTGGATGGAGATATTGCCCTTTGTGTGATCAAATGTTCTTTTAAAAGTTGATGAAGGAAGCCTTAGATATGGCAGGATGTCGCAACACGAGAGTTAGTCATCGTCTTTATCTTCATGTCACTTGAGGAATTGAGTGATACACCATGCGATTGGTTCATTGCTTTAAACCCAATCAGTCCACCTTGATACAAGAGGTTCGAATGCTGATTGAATATGTTATAATGTATGTTATAGGTATCAGAAATATTCTCGAGGAATAAGATAAGGTACGTATCTCTGTAAATGGAAAGAACTTTAAGTTGAAAATCTGAGTTGAACATTAAGAGCTTTTCCAATCCTCTCAGATTATAGAATTGGTTGGTTTTTGTTTGAATTATAATGAATCCGAGGATGGAGATTATCCTGCAGGATTCTCCACTCAATTTTCCTTCAATTTTCATGCGACACCGATAATGACATTAATGTTTTTAAATTATATAAATGCCAAGTTTAGGGAGAGGCTAGAATATATTCTAAAGCATTGCACATGGTTGAACGTGATATAATATTGCAAATTAGGTGTGAAGATTACTAGAAGGAGAGGCTAGTGGTAAAACGAGCTAAAGTCTTGAAACAAACTAATCCAACAACAGAAGGAGGTAAACAAATCGTTGATGAAATATGAGTTGTCGGACTTGCAGATCTAATGATTCTTGTACTGATGAATGTGAAAGGAAATGTTACCCTTTGTGTGATCAATTGTTCTATTAAAAGTTGATGAGGGAAGCCTCAGATATGGCGGGATGTTACAACACGAGAGTTAGACATCTTCATCATCTTCATGTCGCTAGAGGAATTCAGATATACATGATGTGATTGGTTCATTGCTTTAAAACAAATCAAACCACCTTGATACAAGAAGGTCGAATGCAAATTGAATATGTTATAATGAATTCTATTGGTTCAAAAAAGATTCTCAAGAAATAGGATAAGGTACATAGCTCTGTAAATGGAAAGAATTTTAAGTTGAACATATGAAGCTTTTGCAATGCTCTTGGATTATACAATTGGGTGATTTTTGTTTGAATTTTAAAGGATCCAAGGATGTAGATTATCCTGTCGGATTCTCCACTCACTTTTCCTTCAATTTTCTTGCGACACCGATAATGACTTTAATGTTTTCAAATTTTATAAATGCCAAGTTTAGAGAGAAGCTAGAGTATATCTTAAAGCATTGCACATGGTTGAACTTGATATGCTATTGCAAAGTAGGTGTGAAGATTACTAGAAGGAGTTGCTAATGGCAGAACGAGCTAAAGTGTTGAAACAAACCAATCCTACAATGGAAGGAGGTGAACAAATCCTTTATGAAAATATGAGTTGTCGGACTTACAGACCTAATGATTCTTGTACTAATGAATGTGAATGGAAATGTTGTCCTTTGTGTGATCAATTGTTCTTTTATAACTTGATGATGAAAGCCTTAGATAGGCGGATGGTGCAACACGAGAGTTAGTCATGGTCTTCATCTCCATGTCGCTAGAGGAATTGAGAGATATACAATGCGATTGGTTTATTGCTATAAAATGAATCAAACCACCTTGATACAAGAAGGGCGAATGCTTATTGAATATGTTACAATGAATACTATAGCTATCAAAAAGATTCTTAAGAAGTAGAATAAGGTTTATAGCTCTATAAATGGAAATAACTTTAAGTTGAAAATCTGAATTGAACATATGGAGCTTTAGTAATCATCTTGGATTATAGAATTGAGTGTTTTTTGTTTGAATATTAAAGGATCCGAGGATGGAGATTATCCTGCAGGATTCTCCACTCACTGTTTCTTCCAAGTCCACACAACACCGATAATGACATTGATGTTTTCATATTTTATAAATGCCCAGTTTAGAGAGAGGTGTGAGTATATCGTAAAGCATGCATATGGTTGAAGTGGATATGCTTTTGCAAAGTAGGTGTGAAGATTATTGGAAAGAGAGGCTGGTGGCAGAACGAGCTAAAGTGTTGTAATCAACCAATCCTACAAGAAAAGGAGGTGAAGAAATACTTAATGAAAATATGAGATGTCGGACTTGCAGACCTAATGATTCTTGTACTGATGAATGTGAATGGAAATGTTGTCCTTTGTGTGATCAATTATTCTTTTAAAAGTTGATGAGGGAAGCCTCAGATATTGCATGATGTTGCAACACGAGAGTTAGTTATTTTCTTCATCTTTATGTCTATAGAGAAATTGAGAGATACATGATTCGATTGGTTGATTGCTTGAAAACGAATCAAACCACGTTGATACAAGAAGGTCGAATGTAGATTGAATATGTTACAATGAATGTTATAGGTATAAAAAAGGTCCTCAAGGAATAAGATAAGGTACGTATCTCTGTAAATGGAAAGAACTTTAAGTTGAAAATCTGAGTTGAACATTAGGAGCTTTTGAAATCCCCTTGGATTATAGAATTGAGTTCATTTTTGTTGTATTTGAATGGATTCGAGGATGGAGATTATCCTGCAGGATTCTCATCTCACTTTTCCTTCAATTTTCATGTAACAACAATAATGACATTAATGTTTTTAGATTTTATAAATGCAAAGTTTAGAGAGAGGCTGAAGTATATCCTAAAGCATTACACATTGTTGAACTGGACATGCTCTTGAAAGGTAGGTGTGAAGATTACTGGAAGGAGAGGCTAGTGGTAGAACGAGCTAAAGTGTTAAAACAAACAAATCCTACAAGGAAAGGAGGTGAACAAATCCTTAATGAAAATATTAGTTGTCGAACTTGCAGACCTAATGATTCTTGTACTGTTGTATTTGAATGGAATTGTTGCCCTTTGTCTTATCAATTTTTCTTTTAAAAGTTAATGAGGGAAGCCTCAGATATTGTGTGATGTTGCAAAATGGGAGTTAGACATCTTCTTCATCTTTATGTCGCTGGAGGAATTGAGAGATACAGGAGACGATTGGTTCATCTCTCTAAAACTAATCAAACCACGTTCATACAAGTAGGTCAAATGCTGATAGAATGTGTTACAATGAATGCTATAGCTATCATAAAGATTCTCAAGAAATTGGATAAGGTACATAGCTCTGTAAATGGAAAGAACTTTAAGTTGAAAATCTGAGTTGAACATATGGAGCTTTTGCAATCCCTTTGGAATATAGAATTGTGTGTTTTTTGTTTGAATTTTATAGAATCCGAGGATGAAGATTATCCTGCATGATTCTCCACTCAGTTTTTCTTTAATGTGAATGTGACACCGATAATGACATTTATGTTTTCAGATTCTATAAATTTGGAGTATGATCTTATTTGCTCTATATGCAACACATTATTTTATCCATAAGCTTTGAGTTGTGGACATCTCTTCTGCAACTCATGTGTTTGTTTAGCTACTTCAGTGATGATTTTTGATGGACTAAAGGCTGCAAATAGGGAAGCTAAACGCCCAGTTTATAGGGAGGTTGAAGTATATCCTAAAGCATTGCACATGGTTGAACTAGGTATGCTATTAAAAAGAAGGTGGAAGGATTACTGGAAGGGGAGACTAGTTGAAGAACAAGCTAGAGTGTTGAAACAAATTAAAGATTTATGGGATTCACTGATTAGATATGTGGCCAAGTACTAGAAATTTACACTATAGGAATCTCATGTTATAATCACTCTTCATTTTTTAACATAACAGGTTCTACATTTGTCGCCATTTGGATAAGTTGGTGGCAGCAATTGGGCTTTTTTTTAATAACGTTTGGTTGTTGCCTTTTTTACGGGAACAAAAGAGAAAAACCAGAATGCAAATACACATGACTTTTTGGAAAAAAGATAATTTGAACTATGCTATGACTTGATCCCTATATTATAAAGGGTACGTAGGCATCTTAAGAAAAATTTTAAGCTCAATCTAGAAGAAAAAAAACTCAGTTAAACTACATTATGACTTGATCCCTATAGTATAAAAGATACGTAGGCAGCTTAAAGAAAACTTTAAGTCCAATCCAATAAAAAGAAAACTTAAACTACGTTATGACTTGATCCTTTTCTTCAAGGGATGTTAATCTCTACTAGAGAATATAACAAATTGGGGGAAAATCCCTAAATTCAAGATGTTCATCCCTAGTAATAAGATGATGCAATAAGTTGAAGATGTCCTGCTGGGGGCAATATAACAAACCAAAGAGGTGTTGCAATAAGAGCAAGATCCTGAAAAGTTAGATGCTTATAAGGGGCATCACTCCTATGAAGTTCAACACTCCATCTTCAAGATTAGAAGTTCCTCAAAATCAAATTCTAAGGCTTTGTTGATGTTTCTTGAAATTTAAGTTCAGACAAGTTTAGAAGCTCCTAATATTAAAATTTTGAGGCATTGTTGATGTTTCTTGAAATTCAAGTTCAAAAAAGTTTAGAAGTTCTTCAGAATCAATTTATGAGACTTTTTTTCTTTTTCTTTTTTATGTTTCTTGAGATTAAAAAAAAATTCAAACAAGTTTAGAAGTGCAAACGATAGCGAAAGAAAATGAAAAATTAAAAATAAAAAAGATAGAGCTCACCTTTTGAAAATATATTTAGAAGTAGAACGAAAAAGCCCAATTATTTCTACTAGGAGGTGGCTTTGACAACAAATGTCTGATCGTTTTCTAGTAGCAGTTGGATCTTTGACAACGAAGCAAAATGAAGATGTCTGATCGTTCCTACTAAAAGACGCATCTGAAGACAAATGTCCGATAGTCCCCTAGTAGAAGTTAGATTGCTGAAGGTAAAAAAGAATGATGATGTCCAATCGTTTGTACTAGGAGGTGAATCTGACGATAAATGCTCGATCGTCCCCTAGTAGAAGTTGGATTGCTAACAATAAAGCATAACAAAAATGCTCGATCGTTCCTACTAAGAGGTGCATCTGACTGAAAATGTTCGATTGTTTCCTAGTAAAAGTTGGATTGCTGACGGTGAAGCAAAATGAAGATGTCCAATTGTTTCTACTAAAAGGTGGATCTGACAGCAAATGCCTGATCATCCCCTAGTAAAAGTTGGATTGCTGACAGCAAAGAAGAACGAAGATGCCTAATCATTCATTTTAGGAGGTGAATCTGACGGCAAATGTCCGATCGTCCCCTATTAGAAGTTGGATCGCCGACAACTAAGTAGAATGAAGATGTCTGATCATTCCTACTAGGAGGTGGATCTAAAGACAAATGTCTAATCGTTCCCTAGTAGAAGTTGGATCGTTGACAGTAGAGTCACCCTTGTAAACATGTCTAGAAAAAAACAGAAAGAAATGAAAAAAAGAAAATCTTACCTTTTGAAAATTTGTTTGGAAGGAGACGCGATAATTCTAGTTCCTTTAAAGAGATAAAAAAAAAAGAAAGAAAGAAAGAAAGAAAGAAAGAAAGTTAAAAGAAAAAGAAAAGGAGAAGATAAGTTTTTTTTTTTCTATACCTTTCTTTTGCTTGATGAAGAATGAATTATCAAGGTGTGAGTCTATGTATAAGGCCAATAGGTCTAATTCCTAAAAAATAATCCAATTATCTTATTTTATTTTTTTTAAAAAAATTATTTTGGGATAAATCTCGAATTTTATTTTTGAGATAATTAAAATATTAAAATACCTCAAAATTTAGATTTTATCCTCAGTTTTAAAATTACAATTTAGTTTCAAAATTCAAGTCAAATTAACTTGCATATATGATCTCCTTTTTTATCTAAAATTTAAACCGGAGCCATAAATCCAACTCTATCCCAAGATTAAGGCCTCATTTTTATCTCAAATTAAAATTGGTCATTCCAAATTAAATTTTGGTTATGTTCCAAATTTTATCAAAAAACAAAATTTTAATTTTATCCTCAAATCAAATTAAATTAGGGATAAATCCTTGGACCTTTTTTAAATTAATTAAGCTTTGACCATATTCCAACCCTTATTTGAAATTTAAATCAAACTCATGTACTAAATTCATAATTTGATATGTTAAATTGAACCAAAAAATGTTCGTATTTTGACTTCAAATTTATCTTTTTCGATATTCATTCACCCATATAAGTGCATAAAGCTCAAAGAGTGGGCATTTGTTGAATCATAAATTTTGAGACCAATAACAAATTGTCACGTCATTTACTAAATTAATTATGGAAAATACAAATAATTGAATTTGAGATTAATTAAAAAAATTGGTATGTGTTTCAAATTAAAATTGAAGCCATAAATTGGTCAATTCTGATGATGTTACATGTTTTCAATATGTTCGTTGGATCAAGTTAATTATTTTGGTCTAATTAAATATTATTTAGTTGGACTAAAGTTCAATTGAGCAAAAAAAAAAGTTTAATTTAGCCAAAAAAGCTAAATTGACCCAAATCTATGTGGTTGAGCCCATGAGTCTGGTCCATGGACTAACCAAACTCAAGCTCATAAAGTCCACCAGAGAACTCTATAAATAAAGAAGTTCTACTTATTTGCAAGGGATGCATTTTTTTTTACTCTAGAAGATCTAGAGAGAATTCTCCCAAGAGCTAGAGGACTCCTTAACTTCTGAAGTCGACCATTCTCAAAGATTGAAGTTCCTTTAAAGATACAAGCTTTCTTTCAAGACTTCAACTTCAAGCACATGTGCTCAGCTTCCTCAAATCAAGCGTAGGCGTTCAATCAATTTCGAGAATATCACGTGCTTTGCTTCCTCAAAATCAAGCATAGACATTCAATCAATATAGAGAATATCATGTGCTCTGCTTTCTAAAATAAAGTGTAGGCGTTCAATCAAGTTCAAGAACATCACGTGCTCCACTTCCTAAAATCAAGCGTAGACGTTCAATCAACTTCAAGAACATCACGTGCTCTGCTTCTCAAATCAAGCGTAGGCATTCAACCGAGAAAGAATAAGAGGATCAAATACTAGAGATCAAACCACATCACATCAAATCAACATAAATACTATTGGGTTTATGTCCTAAAACTCCTAGATAGTAAATATAAGCCATTGATGTTATTAATAAAGTGTTATTATTATAATTTCAATAAGTGTTATTGATATATGATTAGTTTTGTCTTAATAACCTAAATCCAACAAACTAACATCTTAAATTGTTTGATGAGTCTTGAACAGTATGTAGAGTCATAAGAGATCAATGTTCAAGATATAACTTAAAAGGTCTATAGTATTGGGATAAGGTTGTTGAGTACCTTATCTTAGTAACACTATGGATATGATTCACTTTGTATTTGATACAATACAATGATCCAAAACATTTTGTATAGGTGACATGCGTGTAAAACCCCAAATTTTTGAGGTAATTCTCTTAACCAAATTGTTTTATTAAGAATTAAAGGATTCTTGGATGTTATTTATTTATTTTCTTTTAACATGAAAAAGTTTGATAAGGGAGAGAAATGTAATTTTTCTTCTTGAAAAGAAAAGAAAGGAAATAATAATTATTATATTATAATAATAAGATTTATATGTTATTATAATTAAAATTATTATTAAATTATCTTTTTCTTTTTTTCTCCTTCTCGTTTCGCATGCGACTTTTCCCTTCACTCTTCTTCTTCTCTTCTTTTCCACGTGCCCTAACCGCCACCCACTATCTCTTTATCGTCACCGTTCAAGCTTGCGTGCTACCTACTCAATAGAGTCATTGTCGCCTACCGTTTCTGTCCACACTCATCGTCGTAGGCCTTTAGTCAAGTTGAAGCATTCGTCGTGGGTTTGCATCGTTTTATCGTTTGCAAAGCCATCATCGCACGCTTCTTTCTACAGTCAATAACTACACAAGCTACCCTATCTCGAGCCATTCATAGTTCCATCAGAGCTGAAGTCAGAGCGTCGTTCATCTGCACCTATCTCCATTTGCAAAGCTCCGGCTGTCGCACCTGCTACCGACATCAGTCGGTCACGCCATCACACCACGCCGTCGCATTTCTCCATTTGATCGACCCACATCTATTTTCCCTTGCATCCAATAGCCATGTCTCATTGAATGCCGCTGCATTCTTCGTCCACCTTCATTTGTCGTTCAGATCTGGTTTTGCACGCATCGATTCCATCTATTCAGAGTTGATCTCATTGTCTTGTTGTAAGTTTGTTTGGTAATGAGAAATTTTGGGTTTTGTAATGATGTTTCTTAGCTACCGTAAGCATTAAGGATGGATTAATTGATTGGGTATCGCTTGATTTTGAAGGTTATTTTGAAAAAGTTGTGCTTGAATCCTTGAGTTTCACACTAAGCTTCATTTGGAATCGATTCTCCATTTGCTTGGGTAAGTGTCAAATTCACATTTAGGTGAATTAAATAGCTGATATTATTTGGAAAAATGTTGATTTTCTATGCTTATGTTTAGGATTGGTTTGTTGGGCTTAGTTCGATCAAGAAGCTTAGGTAACCATAAGGTAAGGGGTTTTTACTACTGGACTCTAGAATGAATTTGGAATGTATTGATCGTATGGATTTTACTGAACTGAGATAGGTTAACTGATATGTGAACTTAGATATGATGACTGAACTAAGAGCATTGAACTGATTGAATTAAGGGTTGTTTATTGTTATGTTAATGATAGGTAATATATTGTAGATTGAATAGACTAAACCGAGGTGGGTGACGTTTATGTATAAGTATAACTTTTTGAAGAACCGTTATGATAATGGTGGATTATGTACCGGTTTGTGCAAATTGATTGTATATGTGTTGAACTGAAAGAATGATATGATGGTAGCTTAAATTGTAAATTGAATTAACTATTTAAAACGTTAAAATGGACTGAGGGGAATTGTTAGCTTCATCTATAGGGTAGTGTGCCTTGCAGGTGTCCCACGAGATCACCACCTGTTGTGCATCCTTTCGAGCACTAGACTAATAGGTGCATCCTTCGAAAGTACTAGACTAATAGGTGCATTCTTTAGGAGCATTAGACTGATTATGTGCATCCTACAGGATCACGAGACTGTTATAATGCAAGATACCATCCAATAGGAAGTTAATAACTTTTACCCCTAATGGGACCAGTAGTGGGTCTCTTACTGGGTATATTTATACTACCCTTTCATATTGAAATTTTGAGGTAAGGGTAATAAGAGTGGCAAACCGACGAGGGACAAGAAAGATGCGTGACTGCCATATGGGGACCAAGTTTTTTTCTAAGAATTTGCTTCTGCTAATGGTTTTCAATTTTTTTATGATTGAACTGAGTTTATGGATAGTGATTTTGTAAGCAATACTTTTAAAATTTTATTTCTTAAAACAGGGCCCGAATTAAGTTTCTTTGATAATGATTGTTTCAAATCAATTTTATCGTATTTCATGTCAACTAAAATTCTTTGTTTCAAAGTATGACTTCAGCTTAGTTCGAAAAGTTGAATCGTTACAATGCAAGTGAGGGTATCATATGGAATGAGTTTGTATAAGACTGGACCACGAAATAGTAACCACTAGATGTAACTCCTTTAACTAGTTAAGTTTTTATTTCATTAGGATTACCTAGGTTATAACTTAGTCTTAGTTCTGAGTGTATTATGAACTTTTGTTTATGAGGGATTGTCCTTTGATTTGTATGAGTGCGAGTGGCCAGATTATCGACTCGATATGCTTATCATTTTAGAGACAAGACCGAGTGGAAAGCTGGAAACATAATCGAAGAAGATGGAATTCACTCCTTCTTGACTTTAGGGTAAGTAGATGAGTGTTCCTTTAAATGTTGTCTCCAAGACTTAAACAAAGGGGTTTATGTTAATTACTCGGGCTAAAGTTCAATTGATTGGATCATAAACAGGTTGTTCATTAAAGGAGTACTGATATTTAAGGACAAGAAATAACCAGGGGTAAAACGATAATTTGACCTAGCTGGTGTTACGAACACTTATGAATGACTAACTTACTGTTCTTGTCTCTATTCATGGACACTGAAATATATTTACAATAAGAAGAGTTCAACTACGAGTTTTTAGTGGATTGTACACATAGCTAACGAATATTGATTAATATGGTTAATGAGTTTAATCAATTAATATCATATAGTTGTAACTTCTTATTTGTAGGTCCATTAGGTCCCCTTCCTAGCTCGTAAAAGATAATGAGATTTATTTATATTGATTGTAATTTGAAATGTTAAAATTTATTTTGAGAATTGATATAATTTATGGTGATACATTATAATATAAAGTTTATATTTTAATTAAACTTTATTATATAAATTTAATTTTGGATATGATTCAAAATTAATTTATGAAACATAAAATATTTGAATGAGCTCAAATATGTATTTAACGTGAATTAATTTATGAGAGAAAATATTTAAATAAGCTTAAATATTAATTTAACTTGAATTAGATTCATATTAAAACTATAGGTTAAAATTTAATATGTATATTATACACACTAAAACTATAGGTTATGAGAGAAATTTATATTTGAATATGATTCAAATGTGGATTAAATTAAATATAAGATATTTAATTTAGAAATTAATTAATTGGAGAATTAATTAATAGTTTGGTTTAATTTTATTTAATTAAATTCACTTTAATTACATTAAAACTATAACCATATGAGAGATATTTATTTAAATACGATTTAAAAGAAATATTAATTAATTATTAATTTAATTAATTATTTAATATAGATTAAATTAATTAATTATTTTAATTTTAATTTTATTTATTTTAATTAAATTAGTAACTCCCATAAGTAAGGGAGTTATTTAGGGTATGTGGTGATTTACCCACGTATCTCTGTATCTCTCTAACTCCCTCTTCTTTAGGAGGTAGGGAACGTCAATGAGGAAGAAGCCTCTAAGATTTTTTTTTGGCGTACCTTAATTCTCTTAGAAAAAAGAAGAAATAATTCTCTAACATTTTTCCTAATCCAATTGTTGGTTCCCACAAACCAAAGTCTCATATAAGAGAATAGGAAGGTCTCCAACTGGTGGTGTTTCAACAATTTGGTGATTTGTGTAGATACAGAGCCATCAACGAGAGTAAGTGCTTCTTCTTCCTCTTCTTTGGATTTCTATGTAGTTTGAAAGCATGCTTACCATAGTTTAGAATTTGTTGTTGCGTGCTATTGCCAATGTAATAGTATTTTTAAAGTTTCCAATTAAATTGAATTTACGGTTTTGTAAAAATTTTCCACTGCGAAGGACTCTCATCCCTTCAAATACAACATCAACTCAAGTTTAACTTCACGAATCAAATTTCTCGTATGAACAATGATCAAATGACATATTATACTGTTATAGAAGTTTATCTTCATTTTGTTGACCATTTGTGTAAATGAATTAATTGAAACAACGCTTTAAAACATATAATAATAATAATAATATTATTATTGTAAAAACTATTTTATGCATGATTTATTGTGCTAGTAGATTTGTTGTAGGTTATATTAATAAAGATGTCAATAATTGTA
>JBBPDI010000032.1:6406706-6429960 GCA_037974545.1 Cucumis variabilis | reverse complement strand
ATAATTAAATCATACACACATCCACATCATAATCCTAATCCCCTAATCTTTTTCTCATTATGAACACATACACACCTACTTTCTCATTAACCATCTATCTCTTTCTTCTTCTTTTCTAATCTTCTACTTTTGTCTGGTTATTATATATGTTGGAGATAATAATAATCATCCTAAATATCTCAACGTTGATATGATATTGTCTACTTTAGGAAATATATCATCATAGCTTTATTCTTGGTTTCACATAGTCACCAAAAGAAGTATCATATATGAATGGGATAATTGTATATATTACTTCATTGTATCTTCAGTAATATACTAGTTATTATACATTGAATTGAATCGCTTTACATTAATTTGAATTGACACAAAATTAAAATATTTTGACATTACACTACTACAAAACTGGCAATACTTTTGAGGCTTTTTACCTGTCAAATATTTGTTTACTTGACACTTTTCAATGCGTCAAGTAATCTAGTGTAAAAAATAAGGAAAGTTTACTTGACAGCTTTTAAGTGTTAATTACAATTATACTGCACAAGAAAAAAGCGTCAAATATATGAGATTACTTGACGCTTTTTACACATCAAGTAAGCCAGTGTCAAGAATAAGGGAGTTTTTTGTTTGACAGTTTTTACGCATCAAGTAAAATTATACTTGACAGTTTATAAACGTCAATAATTTGTTTATTCTTGACACGTTTTGCATGTCAAGAATTTTTTTTTCTTTCAAATGAAAATTTGTACAATTTGAAATACCATATAAATATATTGCACCTATTTTGAAGTCCAACAATGGTATACAACATGATTAATTGAACTATTTACATTTCTTGAATCAACCCAAACTTTCAATCAAATAACAAACAAATTGCATATATATCATAGAACAGATACATATAGTTGGTCATTACATACTTACAACATAGAAACATATTGTTCTTATTCATATTACAAAACGAGTTATTAACACCGTTCTTAATAATAAAACACAAAGTATATGTAATAATAAGAAACAGAGACATCACCCTCCTCCAAGCACCACAACACTCTTAGATAACTCCAAACAATTGTTATCCTCAACTCCTTGAAATCTACAAACAAAATAAGAATTGCATTAAAACTAAGAACTTTAACTTCTAATTCTAAGAAATTTGATAATAGAATTATGTCCATGAAATAGAAACAAAATATAGGATCTCTATGTAGTTGCATTTTAATCAGATTAAAGGTATAGTACTCCCTACTAAGTCCATATCCATATTTTGTAAAACATTACTAAAAGAATTATATAAAACATTTGTAAGATGAAAAAATATGCAAGAAATTCAACTTTTCTAAAGATACAGTTGCAGAAATTCAATGCACTCGATCTACAACAATTGACCATGTTCAAGTACATATAACCTCCCCCCTCTAATGAATAGAAATAACCTCAAATACACTACTCTTTAGAATAACATAAGTGAGTGAAACTTCAAACTTCTAATAATACCCTAACTAGTTGTGTTGTACTTCGGTTGCGCATTAGACACCACTCTTTAAATATCCTAGAAGTGAAAATCCACCATTGACATAGTGGCAGTTTCATTAAACCAATATCGTGTAGTTATACCCTCAATAACGCAAACTAAGACAAATGGACTATAATAAAAAGGAAAGGTATTAGAAAAGAATTGACTTTAAGAGCTAGCATAATAGTTTCGGGGTAAAAGAAACAAAGTTACTAACTATTTCAGACCACAATAGTAGGATAAATCTAAAGCAGCATGCAGTTGGATCAACCAATTCATTTCAACACACATATGGCTAGCCTCTAATGATTAACACCACCCCAATACAGTTCAATAACGTTCCAATCACTTGAAGAGTCTCCAAGATCTAAAATTCACAAATTGTAACACAAATGGACTAAAATCTATGTCTAAAGAAAACAAGTAAATACAAATTTTCAACTTTAAAAATGTCTTTTTTAGAAAGAAAACCAACTGACATACCCATCTTTGATTTCGCTAGAAATGTATTTTTAGCTCGAAGCTCCAAAAATAATTCAAGAATGTTTCCCTTCTACTTCATTGACTTTATGTTAATTACACTTTATTTAATAACTACCCATCGAGAAATGAACAGAAAACCACACATTTGAAAGAAAGAACCCTAGAAGCTAAATTCTCGAGATACATAAAACACCTTAAATCCAACTTCAAACAACCAGAAATACTAAGAAATATACAAAATAAAAGAAAAAAAAAACAACAATTCAATTCGATTAAAATTTCAAAAATTAAACTTAAAAAAACTGAACGAAGATGTAATTTCTCAAACTATGTCACAAAAAATGCAGAACTTTCACAAGTGCAATCATGATATCTAAAAGAATGATACAAAACTAATTACAGAACTTCCACAAAACTCAACACGTATTTATTTGGGACTTATATGTATATGTATTTTGAAGTAAATTTCAGATCAAGAGTACTAAATTATGCTAATCCACATTGAAATTTTTCGAAAAACGTTCCCAACCATTTCTAAACGAGTCTCTCTCTTCTACATTAGAAAAAAAATCATCAAGGAAATAAACCTCTTTTCTAAGTTCTTTCAATCTTTCCGTTGATATCTCCAATTGATCCTTTAACTAAAACATAAACAATAGGATTAAAAGTTGCATTAAATGCTTATTAGTAAGTTGTAACTTTTTAATAGAGAAAATCTGAAAGGTGAAAAATGGTAAACAGTAGCATACTTCATGGATATAATCATCACTAGAATTAGATGAAAGATCCTGAGCAGCTCGACCTTCAATTGTAAGACTGAAAACAGAAGCCATAACAGTAATCATTTAATCATAGGAAAAAGGTCATTCCATTTTCTCTATCTTTTTTATGAAACGGGAGGCACTGAAAAGCTAAGACATAGTAGGAATAATATAATCATAACCAAAAAGTGACTCGTCCATCCTTTGTATGAAACTAGAGAGAAGAACATTAGCCATTTTCCTCTTCCGTTACTTTTTATTTATCATTTCATTTTTTTTTCCTTTTAGACAGAAAACAGTTTCATTGTTTGAATGAAACAATACAAAAGAAAACTCATTCAAATGGAATTTACAAAAGATTCCTCCAATTTGTAAAAGAAAATTTTAAGTTGTAGTTGTTAACAGGGAACCACTTCCTTTACAATAGAGGATTATACCATAAAAATAAAAAAGTAATGGGTAAATGGTGTGTACATTTGGGAAAAAGAAAAACAAAAGATGGTTCTAAAATTAAACAAGACTATGTAAGCACTAAAATAAGCTAAGAATGATGTGGAAGCATTTTTTAAGTGATCCCTACAGAAAATTTATTATTTAATTCATCTATCTGAGTGTTATAAGAGTAGATCCATTGTTTGGAACATGCCTCTACGATCATCTAATTCTGCAATTTGCTACTAGCAATGTCTTTTCCAATTGTTCAGTGCCCCTAATATGAACCTAATGAACTATAAAATAATAAATAAAGTTCTTTCAAGATCTCTAGATAATTTTTGGAATCTCTAGATAATTTTTGAAATCACTAACTGCCCAGAGCAAAACTATCAAACATGAAATGCCTAAAAAGTAGCACAACAATTTGGGCAACCTCAAGTTTTCAACATAATGCCACAGATGGACAAATTAGTCATATGAGACCAAAGATAAACATAAAATTTATATTAAAACTACTTAACATTGATTTCAATAAATTTAAGGACAGACTAACCTGTTATCTTAAAATAATAAAAAGACAAAACAAAAGAAGATGTTAGAATCACATCTTCATTTATTTTGTAAAAAAAAATGTCTGTTTTGTAGTAGTGTTGGGTTGAATTTATTTTGTAGTAGTGTTGGGTTGAATTTATCTTGTATCTAGGGTTTGTTTTAATGTAATTCAATATAATTAAGCGAAATGTCCTTTATAGATAGAGTGATATGCAGGCATTGGCACATAAAAAAGCAGACACGTCCATAAAAGAGCAGAAGTACAAAAAAAGAAAAAAAGCATATAGTTTTCCAAGGAGGTGTGTGAAAGGAGATTGGAGAACGAATAAATTTTAAAGAGAAGAAAGGGTAAGAGAACATGCATGAATAAGCTTGTTACTTTAATGAAATAGAGATGAACGGGATTTTGACAAGCTTAGGAGTTAGTGGGCAAAGGAGATGAAAAAGAGGGCTGGATGTATGTTTCAGCTTCAAAGAAAGCTTTGTCTTTTTTGGCTTCCAATGCAAGCCTTATAATCAAGGCATGCAAAGAAGTGTTACCAATTTGGAAAGGAAAAAGTGTTAGCAAGGTAGTATGTAACATGATCAACAAAAGGTTATTCTTCATTTATTTTAAAACTTTATGAGAAACAATATTTTGAGAGTGAAATTTAGATTATATATTCATACAAAAAAAATTAGAGCATTTGAAAAAATAACAAAAAAATTTATGATAATAAAGCTCATGTCACTACATTTTCTAAATTGCAAAAATAGAAAATTTAAATGCGAATAACGCTCAGATAGTTGTCTGATATATCTAATTACTTGTCATATTTTTTATATTTTCAATATTAAAAAAATGATGCTTTTTTCTAAAAAAAAATGTGTACATACTAGCATTTCTATTTGCAAAAGTAAACCTAAGAAAACAATATTTTATAAATATTATGTTTATCTTCTATACTAAAGATGATTTTTTTAAATGGAAAAGTGATTGCACATACAAAAAAGAAGAGAATGAAAGAAAAGAAACAAAAATAAAAAAAAAATCCGTGAAGTAGTGTGTTTTTATATCTTTTGAAAATAAATTTTATTTAGTTTTTATAATTATTCAGGTTTATTAAAAGGAATTATATTATTATAGATTTTCAAGGATTTTTTCATCCCGGAGTTGATGGGCTATTCTCTCACAAGAAGGTATTTTATTGCTTCCTTTAACAACAAGCTTTTTCTAGATCCTTTCACCAAAATCTTTGAAGATAAATCTCCAAATCACTTTTGAATATCTTTGGGCAAAATCTTTGAAGATAATTAAATCTCGGAATCACTTTTAGTTTATAAATAGGTGATTGATTCTCTTAAGAAGTTCATCGAAGAAAGAAAGAGGAGAAACAAACTAGAGTTCAAAATTCATTTAAGATATCCAATTGTGAGGTAAGTGTTTACCTTCAATTAACGAATATTTTACATGGTAATGTCATACACTTCAGTCTTAAAAAGGGTCTATCCATGAACAGAGAGATAGGAGATTACGACGGAAGACTTTGTCAATTGGAAGATTCAATCAATGTCAGGGGGAGCATAATATATAAAGATTCCATTATCATTATGAGGGGAGCCTGATATCTTCGGAAGATTCAAATATGAATGTCTGGAAGACCCTGATATCTAATAATACAAACATTACTAAGAGTATCAATCTAGGGGAGCATCGTTTGAAGATCTAGATGATATTTAATATTATGCTATGTATCGCGTATTGATTTTTGACATTCTTATAAACTTGTACTCATTTAAATCTTAATAAATTAATCTCATCATCTAAGCGTAAAAGTTCTCATCATCGAAGTTATTGTGTTAATTTTTCTTTTGTTGTTCCATTAGTTATCAACCTTATTTTTAACTTTCGTAACAACTTTTAAGTAAAAAAATTATTTTACTTTTTCAATTTGTATCAAAGTCAAAGAAAGGTTATACATAATGGATCTCATAAAAGAATTAAGGAGATCAGTCTACAAACAGGTCTCCAGTAATAAATGGCACTAATTATGGTTATTGAAAGGCTCCTATGACTGTATTTCTTAAATCCATTAACAACAAAACATGGAAGGTTGTGATTACTAGCTGAGAACCTCCCAATGTAACAACTGAAGGAAAAAAAAAATTTCTCAAACCTAAGTTAGAATGAACCAATGCAGAAGATCAAACCTCTTTTGAAAATTTTTGTGCACTAAGTGGTATTTACTATGGAGTTGATCAAAATGTGTTTAAATTAATAAACACATGTATTTCTGCCAAAGAAACATAGAAGATTATTGAAGTCACCTATGAAGGAACATCAAAATAAAAACTACACGTCTACAGATTCTAAGCTCAAAATTTGAATCTCTTAAAATGATGGAAGAGAAAACAATTGTTGAATTCAATGTTTGGAGTATTAGGTATTGTTAATGAATCATTTGCTCTAGGAGAAAAGATTGATGAATCAAAACTTGTTAGAAAAGTTTTACGCTCTCTACTTGGGTGTTTTGATATGAAAGTTACTGCAATAGAAAAAACTTACAAGATTTTGTAACGTCAAAATTAGATGAATTGTTTGGATCTTTGCACACCTACGAGATGTCTATTACTAACAGAGGAGACAAAAAGGGTAAAGGCGTAGCCTTTTGCTCCATAAATAATGAATAACCTTCTATCAAGAAAGAAATATGTTTGGATGAAAAATTAATTGAAACTATAGTTATGCTAACAAAGCAAATTTTTAAAGTTGTTAAGTGATCAAACAATTATGGAAATTAGAACAATAAAGATCATAACAACTTTTCAAGTAAAAGAAGAAACATTGATAAAAATTCAAATAATACTAAAACTGACAGAACCTTCCGATGTCGAGAATGTGAAGGTTTCGAACATTATCAAGAAGAATGGTCTAACTTTCTAAAGAAACAAAAAAAAAAGAGTTTTTGTAAAACACTTTCTGATGATCCGTCAGATACTAGCAATAGTAATGAAGAAGATAGTTGTGTAGTCATTAGTAGTATCTCTATTGATGTTATAACTTATTCTAACTCTAACCCCATCCACTATCACTCCAGATAATGATATGACTTATAATCAAATATACCTTCAATAGTAAGAAGATTTTTCTGTTCTTAAACAATAGAAAGACAAAATTCAAAAATTACTTGAAGACAAACATCGATTGTAAACTACCATCTTCACTTTAAAACAAGAATAGAAAAATACAAAATTAGAATATGACAACATCGCCAAATTAGTAAAGATGTTAAATTCAAGTACTGAAAATCTGAATTTAATTCTTGAATCTAGCAAAAACAGTACTTGTAAAGAAGGTATTGGTTATAATAAACAAAAAGAAGAAATGAAGAAAGATTAGAAAACTATTTTTGTTCAAGCACAGACAAGTGAAATAAAATGATCTAATGAAAATCATACAATGAAGAATAATTTGCACAAAGATGGTCTAGAGCTCAAAAACTCTAAAATATAGGTGTGCCATTATTGTGGTGAACGTGGACATATTTCGTCCTTTCTGCTATAAGCTACTCAGAAAAAGGCCCTACAACTCATCTCAAAAGAAAAGCTTTCCTAAAAAATTCATTCTATTTAACAATAAACCTAACTTGCCTAAAATGGAATGTAGAATTAAAACAAAGATCTCTTCCAAAAAAACCTAAATGCATTGTAGCCTTTATCGTCATTCATTCAACAACTACAAAAGATTGGTACTTTGACAGTGATTTCTCCAGACATATGATAGGAAACCAAGCTTTCTTCTCAAAATTAAAGGAATGTACATCTGGTCATTTGACTTTCAGAGATGGTGCTAGAGGTAGAATTCTAGGTAAAGGTAATATACTTAAACATGATCTACCAAAACTATAAGAAGTCAGACTTGTTGAAGGTTAGCCTTATTAGTGTAAGTCAACTGTGTGATCAAGGCTATATAGTAATTTTTTGTAAAGAAGAATGTGTAGTCTTCGACAAAAATAACTCAATTTTTATGAAAGGAATTCGTCAAGTTGATAATTGTTATTATTGGATCTCTAATATTAAAAAAAAGTATGTAATCTAACAAAGGAAGAAGAAGTGCAAATTTGGCATAAATGACTGGGACATATTAGTCTCAGATCAATTAATAAAGTTCTAAAAGAAGATGCAAATTTGGCATGAACTATGACTTAAATTGTCAGGAATGTCAATTGGTAAACAATTGGTATACTAACAGGGTTCTAGAGCTTCTTCATATGGACATAATCGGTCCAATACAAACAAAGAGCCTTGGAGGAAAGAAATATGCTTTTGTTTGTGTTGATGATTACTCTCGATACACTTGGGTCAAGTTTCTAAAAAAAAAAATAGACACTGTCAATTTAAAACTATGTGTTTAGAGCTTCAACGAGAACAAGAAAAAAATATTATTCGAATTCATAATGATCGTGGTAGAGAATTTGAAAATGAAGAATTTAATAGTTTCTGTGACAAGGAAGGTATGCTTCATGATTTTTTAGCACCTCCAAATCCTCAATGAAATGGGGTAGTTAAACGAAAGAATCGAACTTTACAAGAAATGACTAGAGCAATTTTACTTCTTAAAAAGATTCCTCTACATTTCTGGGCACAGCTTGCCATATACATAACAGAATTGCCTTACGATTAGGAACATCATGTACTATCTATCAATTATGGAAGGGAAGAAAACCTAATGTAAAATATTTTCTTATTTTTTGTAGCACTTGTTATATTCTTGCTAATTGTGAATATCATAGAAAATGGGATACAAAATTTGATGAAGGTATATTTCTAGGTTATTTTTTTAACAGTAGAGCTTATTCCGTTTTTAACAAAATAAATCAAATTGTCATGGAAGCAATCAATGTTATTGTAAAATGTACAATGACATTGAAAAGACACCTCCTCATTATAGATGACCAAATGATGATGAGTTTTTCTATGAAAACATGACACAAAAAAATTTAGAAATCCTTTAAACTATTCCAAATGACAAAAGCATTAGTGAAGACTTGAATAACACAAAAACTTCTATGAGCTCTGCTAATACTCCAGACATACCTAGAATAAGTGTTCTTTCCACTCATATTCCAAAAAATCATCCTCCAAGTAGCATCATTCGTGATTTAAATATAGGTGTCACAATAAAAAAGAAAGACATAATTGATTATGACAAACTAATTGCCAATATTTGATATGCTTCACCCATTGAACCTACTACTTGATAGAATTTAGACATGCACGATGAAAAAAAGATCTAAATTTTACTCTAACTTCTAAGATTAACATGCATAGAAATTAAACCATAAATTAAAATTGAAATTAGGGTTTTTTTTAAGAAAAATTAGATTCGAAGCTTCGATCGATGCTTGAACGACCACTAGGACTAACTTACTATCCTCCAGACTCAGAACAGGATTGTGGGACCTATTGAATGAAGGAAATCGGGAGAGAGAAAGAAGATGGAAGTTGTTTTATGGAATTGGGTTAGGCTAAAATAAATTTATTTAAAAAAAAATAAAAGAAGAAAAGAAGCCCAAACAAATTTTGTCTTTTAAAAGTCTAACATTTTCCAAAGAAAACCAAAAGCCCAATTTATAGAAAATTCACATGTAAAATTGCATTTTCATGCAAACTCATGGGCCACTAACACATAACCCATTAACCATTAGTGGGCTTAATGTCTTCATAGTTTGGTAACCTCTAGCCCACTATAGTTATTGAAGTTATCCAAAAAAATGTTGGATTTTCCAACTTTGGTCAAAGGGCAAAATTGTCTTTTAGTCAAAGTCAAACTTTGTCTTTTCAAACCAAAAAGTCAACATTTTTTACTTTTTATAATTTTTCCCGTCTTGACTAATGTTGACCTCTCGAGCATGAATCCGCATTCATTTTCACAAAATTCAAATCATATTTGAATATATTGTCAGTCAAAGTTTGACTGTTCAAAGTAAAGGAAAAGTCAACATTTTGACTTTTTACAACTTTGATTATTATCACCATTTTCAAGCTTCCAAGTTTGAATCTCCATTCATATTTTTAATATTTAAATTTTATTTAAACATAAAACTCTATCTCTAATCTGAAATCTGAAGGCTACAACACATATATTTGTAGGTTTCTCTCTTCTCTCCCAATTCGAACAATTCGACTCATTCCATCATAATGTTCTAAGTTTATTCCATATGAGCTAGCAGGGAAACCTAATGGATCTATAGATCATGGCTCCAACAATCCGAGATTAAGTGACTAAACTCTTTTAGGTCGAGCTAATCAATATTCGTTAACTAATTGAAAATTTCACTAAAATCTCGTAGTTGCACTCCCTTCACTATAGATATATTTATGTCCATTAGATGTAACGATGATCAATAATTTAATCCTTCACATATTGTTCGTAAGTTTAGTTAGGTCAAAATATTATTTTACCCCTCAGAATACATATTGCTTCTTAAGTTCCAATGATCCACTATTGAACAATTAGTTTAAGGTCCAACTTATAAACTGAATCCCTCTCTTGCCAATGAGAGAGTGGGGGCCCTTGTTCAAGACTTGGATTCAGTCTAAACAAAACAACCTATCTACTAATCCTAAAGCAGGTAGGAGTGAATTCCATCTTGTACCCTATGTCTCAAGCTATTCACCCAGTATTACCCCTGAAATGGAAGACTTATTGGGCTAGTGCTAAAGAGCTACCCTCACCTATGCAGATGTAACGATAATTTCGTGTGAACAGGAGTTCATAGTTAGCTCAGGATTAAGATTAAATTACTTAGGTCATCAATAATCGAGATAGTCGATTTTAAATAGTAAGCGACATTATAACGTAAAAGTCACTATTTCACGATTTAGTCTTATGTAAACAATTTACATTGGATGCTCTCCCTTTCATGTCTCTACATGAACCATTCAGGATCACCTCGTTTGTACTAACTACAAATCAAGCCGCATCCATGGTTTCTCTTAATAAAGTGCCTAACTTTATTTATATACTATAGACTATTTAGGTTATAAACTCGAACTTGATCTATGTTTATGTCTCTACATAAATTTCAAGTTTACTCAAAAATAGCCTCGAGACTTAGTTTATTGAATTCAAGATTATAGTATTCAATTTATGAATAACGACTTTATTGAATAGAATATGATTACAAACTATGAATTTTAGGACATAAATTCGAACAAACTTCCACATGGACTAAAACTCCGAGTGGGATAAAACAACGTTGAATTTAACCATGAGAGAGAATAATATATATGAGTACAATAAACATATAAAAAACTAGGACACATGCCTAATAAATCTTCTACTTGTCCTAGTTTACAAACATCGTAGACCTAAACTATGTAGGTGACTCTCAAACACTTTAGTCATGAGAGCTTTGGTAAAAGGATCGACATTGTTTTGCTCAGAAGATATATGGATTACTACAACGTCACCACGATGTATAATTTCTCTTATAAGATGGTACTTGCGTTCGATATGTTTTTCCCATTTATGGCTTCTAAGTTCTCTTGAATTTGCAACTGCACCACTGTTGTCACAATATAAAGTGATTAACAGATGCATATTTGGAACCACTTCCAAATCTATCAAGAATTTCCTTAGCCATACTGCTTCCTTTACCACTTCACAAGCTGCTAGGTATTCAGCTTCCATTGTAGAATCGGCTATACAATTTTGCTTTATGCTTCTCCAAACTACTACTACTCCATTTAAAGTGAATATTGATCTTGATGTAGACTTTCTAGCATCTTTATCGGTTTGGAAATCAGAATCATTTATCCAATAAGGATCAGATTCTTTGTACCATACACGAGCATGTAGTCTTTTGTTCTTTTAAAATATTTTAGAATATTCTTAATGGTTGTCTAGTGATCACGTCCAGGATTGCACTGATACCTACTGACCAGCAAATGTCAGGTCTAGTACATAACATTGCATACATCAAACTTCTAACAGCGGAAGCATAGGGAATATTTCTCATATCCTTAACTTCTTGAGGTGTCTTAGGACATTGTTCCTTTGACAAATGAATTTCATAATTGTACGGCAGCAGACCCTATTTGGAATTTTATATTTTATATCTAAACAACATTTTATCTATATAAGATGCTTGAGACATGGCTAGTGTTCTGTTCTTACAATTTCGAACAATTTGGATCCCGAGAATGTATTGTGCATCTCCCAAATTTTTCATTTGAAATTACATAGCTAGTCATTTCTTGATATCAATAAGATAACCTATGTCAATCCAAATGAGTAGAATATCATCTACATACAAGACTAAGAATGCTATAATGGAATTGACGACCTTTTTGTAAATACAAGGTTCATCAACATTTTGTTCAAAGTCATAAGATTTTATCGTAGTATCAAATCTTATATTCTAGGATCTAGAAGCTTGTTTTAATCCATAAATGAATTTTTAAAGATTACAAACAGTTTGTTCTTGACCTTGTTCTATAAAACCCCTCTGGTTAAGCCATATAGATACTCTCTTGACATCCATATACCAAATTTCATAACCAAATTTAATATCTTATAAGATTATATTAATATAATTAATTAAATTATATTAATATAATTAATTAAATTATATTTAATTAATATTTCATTCAAATCTTATTTGAATGACTATCTCTCCAATATCATATAGATTTAATTAAATCAAATTTAATTAAATAAAACTATACTATTAATTAATTCTTCAATTAATTAATAGCTCAATTAAATATCTTATATTTAACTTAAATTAAATTTGAATCATATTCAAATATAAGTTTCTGTCATAACTAATAATTTTAATATGAATCCAATTCATATTAAATTAATATTTAAACTCATTCAAATATTTTATCTCTCATAAATTAATTTTGAATCATATCCAAAATTAAATTTATATAATAAGGTTTGATCAATTTTATATTATAATGTATCACTATACATTATACTATTTCCTAAAGTAAATTTGAACATTTCAAATTATAACCAATATAAATAAAACTCATTATCTTTTATGAACTAGAAAGGAGACCTAATGGACCTACAGATTAGAAACTACATCGATTACTATAAGAATTAGGGTCTTCCCCAATGTAACAAAACGTCATTGAAACGCTCATCAATGTCACGAAAGGTTGCCACGACGTCGGCAGGCACGTCGCGAAAAGCCCATCAGGGATACTTCCTGCAACGTATCTCGTGCCAACGGTGAAACTTTTCCTAACACACTTCAGTACGTTGCATAAGACTTCCACGACATCACGCCACAAAAGGACTCAGCAGCATGACGTCGCGGTAACCTTCTGCAACATCTGCATCGAGGAAGGTTTTTTATTATTTTTTTCCTTTTTTATATTTAACGTAATAAAATTTGTAGTAAAATGATTAAAATGAAAATATATTCATTACAAAATGATTCATGAAATGTGTTCAATATAGAAAAAAAATTACATAATTCAAAACATTGTAGGTACGGACGCTAAACCTACAAATGACATAAAAGTATAGTTAGAATATCACATATGCAAAGTTAAACAAATTAAATATTGAAAATTGTTTACCTAAGTGATCACGGGACTCTTTGTGTCCGACTCATCTCCTCCATTTGTTGTGCATGGTCCGCCATTTGTCGATCTCGCTCCTTCTCCCTCAGACGTTGTTCTTGGAGCATTTGGTTAACGTTTTCAAGGTTCCCTCTTAGTTCAGTAACTCCGTTATGTGTGCCTTGTAGTCATACATATTGGAGAAAGAAGATGAAGCGGTGGTCCTAGACTTGGGTTTTGGACCCCAACGAAGACCTTTTGAGTAGCCCAGTCGTCTACCCAAAACTGTCTCGCATATCTCCCTCAGTTAGTGGTTAAGAACCCTCTGGGATAGGCTGACACTGAAGTTTCACCATTTGATTCTACACAATAGAAGCTTGTAAGTTTGAGAGATGATCAAACTTAAAATCATAGAATTAAAAATATAACCAAACATAAAATCTTCTAAAACTTACAAAAGCGTCCTCTGCTGCTGATGAAATGAATTCGCCACTACTACTGGAGTGCGTTTCTCTGAATAACTCAACACGATCCATCGAACGACCATATAGTTTAGTGAGCTATATTTGTCTCTGAAGAAACGACTTTGTGTCGCTCCTGTGGTTGTAAAGTTGTCACGCTTTAACAGCCTTACATATATTTGATTGCTCTTACATTCCAAAAATGACGATGATCAAAACGTTATACTTTCAAATAAATGAAATAAATAAATGTTAATTGATTTCAACATAAAAGTATATAAATTAGCTAAATCTGTCGAGTGATGTAGTGGTCACAGAAAAAGTATCAATCTTCCACTCGATTGACCAATCTCGAGGGTGGATTTGCCCATGCTTCTCCAGGGTCGCTAAATTTCTTAAAATGTCAATGGTTACTTGCTCTGAATTCCTTTCACACAATGAGCATTTGATGTTTAACAAATCAATTAAGTGTTGGATCGTTTAGACAAACACGAAAAATTGCTACGAAAGAAATAGGTTTTAAGTCAGTATAGTTGTTATAAGGAATACATATATAAATATTTATGAATTTACAGACTTACCGTTAGGTTGCCCTTAACGACCTCTATGCACTCTAGTGGTACATCTGCCCACTTCAGGGCCTGAATAGGAAATATGTCTCGTGTCAACATATCGATCCTGCAACTAAAACGAGGGGCGTGTGCCGAGACAAGTCTGTCCCCTCTAGAGGGATGGAAATGGGAATTCTCTCATTCTGCTATACGTACCGCTCGACATCTATATTTTAAGAATGTCATTGTAGTCTCCTCGTAGTGGGAGTGGGAGTCGAATGAGAGGGATCTACTAAAAATGATCGTTATTAGATACAATAAGCATAACTTAAAGACATGATCAGTCAAGAGAAATTGTATCAAATATGTTGGTTATTATGAACTTGAAGTGTCGCCTACTGATAACAAACTGCTTATGTTATTCAACGCATCAAGATTAAAGAAATAGCATTCCTCATGCACATTACTCGAAAAGTTAGACTGTATTTTTACAGACGTAAAAATCAACAAATATTAAACAAACATGAGTATCACAACATAATTAATGTATAGAAAAATAACTAAATGTGTGTATACGTAAAAAAACATTGTTATTTATCATCGCTTAACCCGCTTTGATGTGATGATTGTTCATCATCTTCATCATTTATGAAATTTTCCACGACATGACGAACATTTGGTATTTTCACTAGTGTAGGATCAACTTCAGTTCTACACAGAGTGTCATCCTCAATGACGTGTTCATCCACACGATGTTCAACGATGATTTCCAGTATATTAAGTTGATCATTTTCGATATCTTCCACTTCTAGCACATCTCATATACGTTTATTTTACAACACTTAAACAATTTTCCAATTGATACCATTTTTAAGATCCTCAAATTAGAACACCTGATGTGTCTGGGTTGAGAGAATCACAAGTTCTTCAGCAAACCAAAAATTGGACGTGTTTATTGATTTGTAGCCTAGTTCCTCTTGCGTCCTATGCTTTTTGTTTTTGTCTGTATCAAACCATCTACACTTGAATAGCCAAGCACGTCCAAATGGATATTGAACGTGCAACACTTTGTCGAAAACACCGTAAAAATTGTTGTTGGCACAACCTTCACTACCTTCCCCGATTACCATGACTCTACTATTTTGTGTTTTGCGTCCGAAATCATGCCCCAACATGTAAAATTGTACACCACAGATAATGTATCCACTGTAAGACCGGACATCAAGTGATGGTCTTATTGCGAGTGAAAATAAATCTTGAGAAATACTTGAATTGTCACGCATTTCGGCCATAACTTGAAGTTGGTGTAGCATTAAAGTACTTATATGTATAAAGTAGAAATGTTCAAAGTCATTTACTCGAAATACCTGAGCTTTGAACCAATCGATAAATGCTCGTTGGTGTCTTTTAAACAATTTAGAAAAACTTTCACCCCAAAGACGTATCAAAAGAAGGTGTTTCCTAAAGTACACAATTGTGAGTTTGTGTGTCAACGAGGTATAAATACTTAAAATATGTATATTGTCAAATGAATATGTGAATTGATCAAGGTATAGAAATGCGTACTTCCAGTACTCAGCAATTTTTCATCCACATTGCTTAGGATGTACCAATGAAAGAGACGTTTCTCTTCTTGTGATATACTTCATAAATGTGACACTCTCAATGATCGTACCTTCTAAACGAATACTTCGAACTCACCAATGACCTCATCCTCTTCAATGATATCGTCATTTCGATCATCTCTAATGAATTGGGTCTCAATCCCTTTTAGATACCCTGAACAGAAAGTACTTGATTCGTTCATAGGATATTCTTCTGCAATAGACCCCTCAAGACGTGTTTTTTTACGAACATATTGTTTTAGTGTGCAGAGACTTGTTTCAATGGGATACATTTAATTGTAAGAAAATCGGACTAGTAACCTTCGTCTCATATGACAAGTGAACTACAAGGTATACCATGACGCTGAAAAAAGCAAGTGGAAATATTCTTTCCCATTTGCACAATATATTTATAATATCTTACTGCAATCTGTCCAAATCACTTATTCTTATCGTCCTGACGCACAGATCATGAAAAAAACTCCATAGTTCAGTAATTGCAGTGTACACATTTTTTGGTAAAAATGCTCTAACACCGATTAGAAGAAGTCAGTGTAGTAGAACACGAAAGTCGTATGTTTTGAGATCTGATATTTTCTTCTCGTTTACATTCACACATCGTGAAATATTAGAAACGAATCCATAGAGAAAATTAACTGTTTTCACAAACTTGCAGAACTCAATCTGCTTGTTGCTAGTCAAGGTATAGCTCGCATGTGGTTTCACCAATCAGTTACCCACTTCTACCAAATGTAAATCCTTTCTTATTTTCAAATCTAGTAAATCCAATTGCATTGGTGGTATCTTTTATTTTTTCTTCAATATTCAACAACGTACAGACCAAGTTGTCACAAACATTCTTTTCAATACATTACATCAAGTTTGTGATGAGTAAGTAGTCTTGGCCAATAAGGAAAATTGAAAAAAGTACTTTTCTTAGTCCGATTAAGAACTCTTTTTCTTTTTCTATCTTTTAACAAAGGATGTTTACTCATTACTGGAAACTCCAAAGAATCTAGTTGTTTCAATATTTCTTGGTCATTCATTACAACTGAAGGTGGTTTACGCTCTACCTTTCCATCATAGAGTCTACTTCTACGCAAACATGGTTGTCTGGAAGATACTGTCGATGTCCCTTGAATGTTATCTATCTGTGTATTCGGAACGATGATCTATCCTCAATTAATGGTTGTAGGTACACATCAATTTCTCTGTCAGGAGATTTAAGACCGAGAATGAGCAATGACATGAAGAAGTTTGACTCTTTCATGCATTTTCATGATGGCAAATTGTACGAAATTAACACCACATGTCACATACAGTACAAGGTACTCATATGACCGAATGAATTGAATCTATCTGAAGCTAACCCCAAACGAACATTTTGTGGCTCTAACGCAAAATCAAAAAATTCAAAATCAAATTGCTTCCATCCCTCTACATCCACTGGATGTCTCAACACATCCTCTATTTCCATTTGTTTATCCTTATGTCATCGCATGTCTGTCGAACTTTCTTGCGATATAAACAATCCTTGTAATCTTGGCACCAATGGAAAGTAATGCAATACCTTTTGTGGAATTTTATTTCTTGATCAGTTGGAATTAATCTTGTATCGAGACTCACAACAAGTCGGACATTGTTGCAAGTCCTCGAACTCTTTCCAGAACAATACACAATCATACTTACAAGCATGAATAGTCTCGTACCCTAAACCAAAATCACACAATTTTTGTTTGGCCTTATAGAATGAACTAGGGATGTTAGTACCAACATTGGAAACACACGTTTTATTAACTCTAACATCATATCGAAGGACTTGTTGCTCCAACCATTGAGAACCTTAACGTGCATCATTTTAACTAAAAAGTTTAGTGACAAAAATTCCGAACAGTCGGGGTATAGCTTACAACTTGCTTGATTTAATAACTCCTTAAATACGTTGTTTGTTTTGTCTTCTTCTAAATCTAAACCTTTCTCTATATCTTCTACTTGTTCAATATCGGCTTGTAAATCATGCAACATATCCAACATTTTATTTTTTTCAGTAACTGGGTTACTGCTAGTTCTTTCATCAACTATTGGGTTACAGCTAGTTCCTTCCTCAAATATTGGGTAACTACTACTCCTTCCTTCATCAAATGTTTGTATACCTATGTTCAAGTTCACGGGCTCTCCATGATACACCCAGTTTATATAGGAGGAGGTTATTCTTGTGGTTAATAGATGTCGTCTCACACCCTCTAAGGAGTTCCAGTTTGAATTCATACATTTCTTGCATGGACACCTTATTTTCTCGTAATTTGTATGATGTTTTGTAACCTATAAAAACTGAAAATCTTCTTCTTTGTACTCAATAAAAAACTTATTTCTAATTTTCATCCAACTCTTGTCCATCTCTTTAAAAGGCATAACAAATAAATATGTTATATTGGTTTTATACATATTCCATTTTAGTTAGGTCATTTAACATTTTTAAAAAATCAAATGCAATTTGAAAGTGAAATACAAATGCAATTTGAAAGTGAAATTCATATTAAATATCAAATTCAATATCGAATTCGATAAAAACCTCTCTATCTAAAATTTACTAAACCCTAAATTATTGTTCAATATAATGTATTCAAATTTATCTGAATTCATACATTATTTAAATTTTGTATAATTTTTGAATTATAAAAAAAATATACATACATACATACATACATATATATCCACACACTAAACTATACATACATATACATTACACATTACATATACATACACCCTAAACATATAAACATTAAACATATACATAACACACACATTAAACTATACCTACATATACATATACATACACATTACATATACATACACCCTAAACATATATACATTAAATTATACCTACATATACATATACATTACACATTACATATACATACACCCTAAACATATACACATTAAACCTATACCTACACATACATATACATTACACATTACATATACACACCCTAAACATATATATACATACACATACATATACATACACTTTACACATATAAATTAAAAAAAGAGAAGAAAACCACCAGAAATGACAGCAGTGACGGTGACGGTTGCGGCGGCAACGACATCGGTGAAATCTTCTTCTCCTCCTTTCCCTCTCGATTTTTATTTTTCTTCTGTGAGATTGTGAATAGGTTCTGTGTAAAAATAGACAAGGCTTTCCCCGACATGTTCAAAAACGTAGAAGAAAGGAGCTTTCCGCGACGTCAACAACAGGTGAGTCGCGAAAAGTTAAAATAATGATTATTTTATTTCACCTTTCTGCGACGTCATTATCCATCATGTCGTAGATTATGTCCACTTTTTGCGACGTCAATAGCTACACGTCACGAAAAGTGGAATATTGAATTTATTATTTCACCTTTTTGCGACGCCATTACCCATCACATCGCGGATTATGCACTTTATGCGATGTTAAAAACCACACATCGCAGAAAGTGAAATATTTAATTTATTATTTTACCTTTTCGCGACGTCATTATCCACCATGTCACGGATTATGGCCACTTTTGTCGACGTCGACAACTACACGTTGCGAAAAGTGAAATATTGAATTTATTATTTCACATTTATGTGACGTATTTTAGATAGACGTCGCGGATAGTCAAAACGTGTCATTTTAAATTCAATTTTCTGCGACGTCTCTCTGACACACGTCGTGGAAAGATGATATAATAAATTTAATATTCAACTTTTCGTGACGTGTAGTACTTGCATCACTAAAAGTCCCCTTTTATATATATCGTTTCGAATTTCCACGACATCTCTCGGACGCACGTCGCAAAAAGTTAAAATAACAAATTAAATATTCCACTTTCTGTGACATGATGTTTTGGAGCGTCACAAAAAAATTGATTCTGCAACATGGTGTTGTGCACGTTAGAAAAAGGTGATCAACGCCGATGTTGCATTTGTCGACGTCATTTCTGACGTCGCAAGTAGTCTGATTTCTTGTAGTGGATGTAAGATTAATTGGCCAAACTTATTAATCACATTAATCAATATTCGTTAACTGTGCGTACACACCACTAAAGACTCACAGCTGAACTCTTCTCATTGTAGATATATTTTTGTGTCCATGGATATAGACGAATAACAGTAAGTTAGTCCTTCACAAGTGTTCATAGCATAGTCCTTCAAGCTCAAACTTAAACGCCTAGCCAACGCCTTATCGCATAACAGCTCACCTTACCCTTCTCAACTTGGCCACAGTGCCTTCTAACCCAAAGAAGAAAAACTTAAAGCATAAGTCAAATACTTAGTGAGAGGTTTTTAGAAATCCTTGTAGGGTATACAACGTGTAAATACATTTTCATAAAACAGACTTCAATGCCTCATTCATAAATTGCAAATTACACATTAGCCTCTACTTATTCCTTTCATAAAAAACATGAACCATTCCTACACATAGACTACTGTGATAGCCTTTTCATCTACAACGTCCCTTGGAGAATTTCCCTATTTATTTCTCTATTGCTCAGGCTACTAACTCAATACGCTCCTTTCATCGCATTGACCAACTTCTTACCGCCATGTGGTTCTTTTACCCCATGGTTGTCGTTACTCATTAAGCGCACCTAATAGCTAGCTCATTGATAGGAATAAAGTCAATGGTTTACTCGCATACAAATAATTCAATCATCAAACATGAAACTTTTTTTAAAAGCTTTCTTTAAAAATCAAACTTCTCATAAACATTAACATGAAATACAACATTACAAGACAACATGAAACTTTAGAAGGAAAGCTTTAAAATCTTTATTCAACTTTAGAAAAATCACTCACCACACTAAGTTTCCTTCTTCTCTCCGAACTCCCAACACAAACCTTCTTCTCGCCTGATAGCTTCTCAGCAGCAGAACACTTAGCCCACTAATTAATCACAATGAGGGAGGAAAATTCCTAACTCTCCTCGTCTGGCTTCATCTCGCATTAAGACATCGCCTAGTTTGCTCTTGGTCGCAATCTCCTTCATCACGTCACTTAGTTTCAACACGAACTACTACTCATAACACATACTTCAAAACAGTTATTTCAAAATCCTTAAAATAAAATCTCTTACTTCAAAGTGACCCTTCTATTCCTTACTCGGGTCTCACATATATATATATATAATAAACAACAAAATTACTAAAAGGATGTTCTTAAAAACACTAAAAAATTTCGAATATCTTCAAACATATAGAATTTTACAACAAGGTTGTGTCTTACAAGATCCATGAAAGACATTTATTTATAAGTAAAATGACAAGTGGATGATGGGTTGCATGGACACTAATGGTGTGTTATCTTGATACACATGGACAACAAATGGAATGGTCATATCTTGACACTTGACATTGATAATAAGAATGGACATTTATTTAAGGGGTCCTTGTAAAAATAATAAAAAAAATTATGATGATAGGACTCGTGTCATTACATTTTTTAAATTGTAAAAATAGCAAATTTTAACTCTATGTTTACCATCTGATAGCCCTATGATTACTGTCTGATTACCATCTGATAATCATATTCACAATATGCAAAAAATAGATGTCAAGAGCTGTTTATTTATTTTTTTAATGTTTTTTTTTGTTTGATTCAATTTTCTTTTATTTAATACATATATTACAATGTTTATAATACAAACAAACAAAAAGAAGAAAAACTCATATTACTCACAACAATGACTATTGCGAGTCATTGCAAGAACTGAATCTTGAATAACTTAAATTGAAGAGATATCTAAAAAAATTGTAGTTTTGGATCCACAAAAGATGATAATGATTAATAATGAGTCTGGATTACATCTTCAAGTGTTTAATTTAAAAAAAAAAGAAAAACTAAAGTGTCTGACATTCAAAATAGATTTTTAAGTGTATTTTAAACAATTTTTAGAAAAAAAATGTTTAAAACAAAAATAAATTTCTTAAGAACATTTTTTTTTAATTCAATACACTGTCTTATTATTTTAAATTTTAGATAAAATTATTAATAGTTAAGAATACTGATTTTACCATTATTAGTTCAACAATAAAAAAATTGTGTAAAAAAATACGTGTTGTATTCTCAAACTTTTTAACAAAATAGCTAAATGTATAACAAAAATATATATACAAAAAAGCAGTAATAAACTAAGAGACTATTTAAGATTTTATAAAAAGTAAAACTAAATCATCTTCAATTGCAGATCACTAAAAAGACCAGTTGAAACTATACGAGAAGCCAACGAAACAAGGGGGGGTGCCAAAGGAAATGTACGCAAAATTTTTCTTTTCTTAATTGAGAAAAAATTGACTGAGAACAATGTGTTTATTAATTAAATTATTTCAAGCAAATTTGATAGAGATGTACAGAATAATATGATGAAAGAGCAATAGATTTTCCTTTCTATAAATTTTGAAGAGTTTACAGAACAATATCAGATCAATACATTCTCCTTTCTGTAAATTCAAGGGATAAGGCATGTACAACCTTCCTTGAGGTTGAAGGTCATCTCCAACATTTAAAAAGAATTATAAAAAGGAATATCAAATCCTGAAATCAAGTCCTCAAATGAACTTTCAACTAAATGCCGAGTGACCCCAACTTTGTTAATCTCACTTTGCTTCAAACGTCCCAAACATGCTATTGAATAATAAAAAGAAAATAAATGCTAATTCATTGTCACAACTAGAATTCCAGTTTGCTAAGTCAGGGCCATGGAAATGTAGGTGAAACCAAAACAATGCCCAAAGATCTTGGCAATCATGGGTAAAGAATAGTAGCCTACAAAGCATTGGCCTACAAAGGCAATGTAGTCTTCAGACAATCTTGCTATGCTGTAAGATATATCCTGCCGTGCATTCTAACCATTAATCTTCAAACTCCTGGACTTCGCCGTCTGCAATAGAAAGGACCACCTCATTTACTCGTGAATCTTATGGCAAAGCCAAAATGCAGTCACTAAAATTATTTCAATAAAGTATTACCAGCTAAAGTGAGAGCCAAGTTCGCTTGGGCATCGGCTTCTGAGTTTAGATGCTTTCCAGGATGAATGACAGAACGTCAGAATTTCAAAGAACATACAAGTAAGAATATCAACAAATAAGAAAAGACAAAAGGGTTGTAATAGCCATGAAGATTACAAAAAAGCAATTACATTGGGATGTAAGGGTAATAGTCACGAAAGAAATGAGAGAATTACACCAAGATAAAGTACACAGCAGGTGTTAAAAAACAAGATGGGGAAGTCAGTATCTTTAGGCTTCGATCTCACTATTTTGGGAGTTCATTCTCAAAGTTGAGCTCCCTTTCTGTCAGA
>JBBPDI010000032.1:6355888-6370647 GCA_037974545.1 Cucumis variabilis | reverse complement strand
GCAATTAATCATCCATTATTCAATTTGCTGTAGAAAATGACGACTTTGTTTGTATGTGTTTCTCTCACCCTTTTTCTGTTTTTTGTTTTTATAAAAAAAGTTTATAAAGATCAGACCGTGTTGGTTTTTGGCAAGTGATGGAACGTTGCTTCATAGTTATATGAAAAGAAAAGAAAAGAAAAACAAAACAAAACAAAACGCATTGCAAAGTGGATCATAATTAATCAAACTTGCCAGTAAACTTGACTCTTATTTATATGTTGATTTTCATGGATCGTACCAAAAAAGTCAATTAAATCATGATTGGTCAGTGTCAATAATCTTAATATATATATCATTTAATTTGCTTAAATTGCGACATCTCCATTATGTATTATCATTGAAATAAAATTACTTAATTACTTATATGAATATTTAATTTTGATAAACTTTATAATTTAATAAGTGACTGTAAATATTATAATACACATTATTGATTTGGAGTTATTCCATCGTTTGTTGGGACAAATACAAAGTGTGAATTTTTTTATTCTTTTACTGAAAGTTTTCATCTTTTACCTTGAAATTTTGGATTTAGCTTTTATTTATTAGTCTATAAAAAAGAAAATTTGGATTTAACTTTTATTTAAAGCATATAGTTGTTTTAACTTTTGGGTTTCATTTCAATATGATTACTATCTGAATTTAATCTTTTTAACTTGAGTTTTGTTTGAATTTGGATTTTAAGTTTTAAGTCTTGAGACTTACATTTTAAACCTTTTTTTCACCCAAGACTTATTTTCAATGTCTGATGCCAATGTATATTGATTGATTTTAAATTATCAGAAGTAAGTTTTTAAATTTAATTTGGATACTGATAAAAGATAGTGAAACTTACTTAATTATAATTATTATATTTATTAAAATTCAATTAATTCTTAAGAAAAAAATGAGTATTTATTTAAAAAAATGAAGGTTAAAAGTGTAGGTATTAAAACATAGGAATAAAATTAAAATAAAACTCAAGAAGAATGACAAAATAGGTTCTTCAAAAACAAAAAAAAAAAAAATCTGAAATAAAAAAAATGGATTGAGTGATGTCTTAAATGCCTCTACCTAAGTGAAAAACTTGAATCCTAGATACAATTATTCAATAAATCTCAAATACCCTATAATTAAATAAAACAATATTCCACACAATTAAAAGCTATGAAAAATATAATTTCTCCTAAAAAACTAAAAAATAACACATATCACCATAGAAGTTCTACCTAAGCTCTGCAAAACATTCCATCTCCTTCAAATCGTGCAAGAATTGAGAACTTTTCGTTAATTTTCTGTTTTGAAACCCTAGGAAATTTTGAAAAGGCTTTTGATTACATCTCTATTATAATTCATTCGTTACCTATCTTTAGCGATTGTTCCACCGAAAAGTTCCAATATCTTCACCGAATACTTTCCATTAATTTCAATGCAATTGTTCCAATATCTTCCAAGATTGTTTCGATTGTTACCTATCTCCAATATCTTAAATTTCTTTATACGTGCCCTAACTGATGGAAATGGTAGAAATGCGCAGCGGAAAAAAGAACAAACTTTACTCTAATTGCAACTAAACAAAATTTAATAACTAACATGCATAATAACCCTAATTTAAACAAAGATGGGTCTAATAGAAAAACTTACCTTTGAAGCTTTTCTTCTCTTGTATTCTCTTCACGAATTTGAAGTCGGCACAACCACTAGAGTTTACCTCTAATTCTTCGGACATGGATCCAAGTTGTGGGACTCAAAATGAAAGAGTAAATAGAGAGAGATAATATCTTTTGGAAAAACCTAACCTTTAGATCTTTTGTTGAGAGTAAAAAATAAAAAAGTTATTGTTTTTATTTTGTAATTCTCAATTTCAAATTCAAATCCAAGAGTCCTTTCACCGTTGCATAAAACCTCTTTAGAAGCAAACTACATGCAAGAGCTTCCCTATCTCACCACTTGGCATTCACGAACAATTCAGTTAGCATTTAAAGTCAAGGTTTAAGGACATTCCTCAGTTAAAACGAATTTTATTTCATTAATTACTAGTATTGTGTTCAATTGATATTTCCATGCCGCATAATTGTCTCCATTAAGTTTCTTGGAAGCTAAAAGTTGAATTATAGAGTCATTCATGTTGTAAAGAAAAATATATTCATTTAGAAACTACAATAACTAAAGAAGCCAATCTAGCTTAGCAAATACTAATAATGTACCTATCACTATAAAGTTTTGCAACGATATTCCAAAGGTTTAGAATAACCTCCACTGAAGGGTAGTCTCATTCCTCCCTTGAAGCAAGACAATCTTGACCAAATGCTAACCCCAGAATATCTCATATTCCTATAGCATTTAGTTACTGCTATTTCGGTCAAGAATATACTAATAACTTAGTAATTCTTGTAAGTGTAACCCTCCATTTTTGAATCTCAGATATTTGTATCATTATGCTTTCGAAAGTGAAAAGTCAACATAAAAACTAATCAAGGAGACCCTATCCACATTTAGAGTTCACAATGTTCAAAATCCTATAACATAGCCCTTCGAAGGGAACGTCGCTCCAGGACAGACAAGCAGACGCGTTATAGGATCAAATTAACTAGATTAACGCGTTACAGGAACGTCACTCCAGGACGACAAGCAGATGCGTTATAAACTAGTTTTACTACCTCACATCTCTCACACATGCTCATAAAACTAGGTTAACTAGGCTCAAGAACTAATTACGATCTCTAGGTTGAAGGTGTTCTGTACATCGTCAACTTAAGAACCTTCAACCTTAGTCATCTTATCTGACTTGTTGACACGATCTAATCAGGTGAGCCTCTTGTAAATAAATTTTATAAGATATCGACCTAATTCTAAAAAAAAGGTAGATATGTTTAACCTAGGTGAGCATGCAAGTTATCTTTGTTATAGAATTTAAAGGTCTAATTCATTTTATAACATTTATAAAAGAACTAGGATAAATTATAACAAACAAACAACAAACAACAACTAAGCATTATATTACAATTATATATACAAAAAAAACTAAATAATATGAATTTTAATTTATTTAACATTTAATTAAGTTAAATAAATCATTAATTTATTTCATTAAATCACATTTAATCAAAATTAATTTAATTAATTAAAAAAATAATTAATCACATTAATTAATTTTCATGTTAATTAATCAACATGTATGCAATATATTATAACAGTTATAACATACTTTCAATGCACGAACATGTTAAACTATGATCGGATTTTAAATTTATATGACATACTTTATGCACATACAATTTTAAAAACTAATTAAAACATACATCTCATGCATAATTAATTAAACACCATAAAATGGACTGGTTTTGACTCCTAAATTAAGCTATGAACTAAATTATTACAATAATAATTTGGTGAAGTACATTAGAGGTCCTGAACAACTCAAACTAGCTGGAAAACCTTCAAGTCCCAATTATTGGGCTTAACCTGGCCCAAGAACAACAACCCAATCTTCATGCACGCACGAGTCAAAAGATAGGTCGGTCTGGGTCGATACCGGGTGCGCAGGCACAAGAGAAGCTGGATGAGGGCACATGCTTGGGTCATTCGCGATGCTAAGCAAACGCGCGAGGCAGGCCGGGCGAACAAAGGAGGCAAGTTGGGGAGCGAACGCTAGGCGGATCGGGCACGACTTGGGACAGATGGTGCATGCTAAGGAATCCGGGTCGCATAAAGTTCTTGGTTTTTTTTGTAATTCTTAATTACAAAATTAATTTTCAAAATCAAATCCAAGAGTCCTTTCACCTTTGCATAAAACCTATTTAGAAGCAAACTACATGCAAGAGCTTCCCTATCTCACCACTCGGCATTCTTAGTGGGATAGGTGTCTTGCATTCAATAAGCCACTTGCAGAGTACATGCAAGTGATAAGCTTGCCAAATCTCAACAAGTGTTATTATTTAAATTAGTCTAAGGGCACTATGGTAATTTAACATTTAAATCAAATTCAAAGTTTGACGTTTTCAAGTCCAAAGTCAACATTTTAACTTTTTACCATTTTATTCGTCTTCACTAATTTCAACCTTTCGAGCATGAATTCGTATTCGTTTCTCTAAAATTCAACTCACATTTGAATATAAAGTCGGTCAAAGTTTGACTTTTCAAAGTCAAAAGTCAACATTTTGACTTTTCACAACTTTGACCATTTCCATCAATTTCAAGCTTTTGAATATGAATCAACATTTAAATTATATTTAAACATGAAGCTCTATCTTAAGCTTATAACCGACGACTATATCAAATATATTCATCAACTCTCTCTCTTTACCTAATTCGAACATGTCATATTGTCCATCAGAATGTTCTAAGTTGATTCTTCGTAAGCTAGTGGGGGAACCTAATGGTCCTATAGATTATGGGCTTCAACGATCTGAGATTAACTGCTTTGGGTCAATGAGAGGGTGTGGCCTCTTGTTCAAGACTTGGATTCAGTCCTTAAGGGAACAACCTATCTACTAACTCTAGAGCGGGTAGGAGCGAATTTCGTCTTGCACCCTATGTCTCTAGCTATCCCTTCGGTCTTACCCCTGAAATGAGATACTTATTGGGCCAGTGCCATTGAGCTAGCCTCACCTATGCAGATCTAAGAATAATTGTGTGTGAACAGTAATTCATAGTTTGCTCAAGATTAAAATAAAGTTATATTGGATATCTACAAATGAAATAGTCAATTTTATTAATGTTAACGGTGTTATAACTTAAAAGTGACTATTTCTATAGTTTCAGTCTTATGTAAACTCCTTACATAGGATGCCCTCACTTCCATGTCTCTACATGAACGATTTAGGATCATATCGCTTGTACTAACTACAAAGCGGGTCACATCCATAATATCCCAATAATAAGGTGCCCAACCGTATTCGTATACTATAAACTATTTAGGTTATATACTCGAACTTGATCCACGTTTATGTCTCTACATAAAGTTCAAGTTTACTCAATAATAGCCTCAGGTCCTTATTTAATAAAATATGATTTACAAACTATGAGTTTTAAGACATAAATTCCAACACTAACTTCGTTCATAATTTCGTCCTCTTGAAATTCTTCAATCATTTGCAGAAATCATTCGTCTCTTAACTTTGTCTGCTCAAATCGATGAGTTCTTCAAGTTCTTCATACGTTCAAGATTCATTTGAGCATTTTTAATTGACCAAAAGGTAAGCTTCTTTAATGGATTTTCTTCTTCGCATTTCTTCTTTAGTTCCTTTGCATTCTGGTTCTTAAACTTTTTTTGAAAAACACGATTATAGTTCTTCTGTTCCTTAAGGAAAATTTTCAAATCTTCGCACTCTGTTCCTTAAGGAAATTTTTGAAAAACACCATAATAGTTCTTCTGATTCTTAAGGAAAATTTTGAAATATTTGCACTCTGTTCCTTTGCATTTCTTCTTTGTATTTTGGAATGTGTAGCAATTAACTTGAAATCCTTTAATTTTTGAAAAGTTGTCATTGCTTGTAATCTTTGCTATTTTAGAAGGTCCGAAAGTGAAACGTAATTTGTATAATATTTTTTTCTTTTTTATTATTGGATATATATAGAGATAGATAAAGGAATATTTATACTTTTTTTTGTTTATCTAATTATCTTTTAAAATTATGTTAAGAGTATATCAACAAATATACCCTTTATTTTAGGAACAACAACTGGGATTTGTTTGTTCTTATACACGTTCATTAGTTTTATAATTTATAGCAAATTTAAAAGTGAAAAAAGAGAAGGCGGAAGGAAGAACAAGAATAAGTGATAGATTACGAGCTGCTGGGATCACTGGTTCCAAAAAACCATTGGCAAAGGGGATTCAAACTCTATCAAGTTCTTTCGACGAGGATTAATGTATAATTTTTTTCACTTACACACAAGTAATAGATGCTTATAACAGTTGTATAATTAATTACAGTAGAGACTAGAAGATAAAATGGTGGAGGGGTTGGGAAGCAAGCATGAAAGTCCAAACAATTCAAAAAAAGAGGGGGAGGAATAAACCTCCAAAAGAAGATACTACTGTAAAGAAAAAACAAAGGATAAAAAGCTTGGTAAACTGTCTTATTAACATTTATTTTCTAATGAATACAGTAAAGGTTTTGATATTGTGTTCTGTGGAGGTTTCAAAAAGGCATGTTGTGATAAGGAAACTTGAAGAAGAGAAAGAATCAGAGAATGGAGAAGAGGTATGTCTTCTACATTGTTGTACTTTAATTCAGAAAATGGACTGTATTGTATGAATTCATAATATAACCTTGACGAATACGAAAATAATGAAAGTGAAGAAGATCAACAAGGAGAACATGATAAAGACGTTGAAGGGCAAGGTGAGACAATAGTAAATGAAGAATCCAGTTCATCGACGAAAGAGACAAGTGAACACAATGAAGGATCAATAAATAATAAAAAAAGAAAAAAGAGTACGAAAAAGAAAAAGAAGGTAACCGTATATAACATTTGATAACTACGACATTTTTATGCATTTCTGCTCTAAATTTCCTTTTTATAACATACATCAAGACTACTAAAAAGGAAGAAAAGGCAAAAGTAGATAGAAGACAAAAAGGCAAAGCACCGATGAAACAAGAAAAGGCTGAGGTATGTGTGATATGGTATTATGGTTTATATGATGTAGGTTAATTACACTATATTTGTGAATTATGTTGTATATGATGCAATCCATTCTGAAATAGACTAAAACTTATTTATCAGAATTACAGTGTATGTAACGACCCAACTTTTCGAGTTAAGCTGAAGTTGTTACTTTAACACTAGATTCATATTTCTAACATAGAACTTAATAATTTAAATAAAATTTTAATAACATCAAAGAGTTTTTATATATGTTCGGGCCCTAACTCTAACAAAATCTTGAAAGTATAAACATAGTGATAATAAGGAGAGTTCGATCATAAAAACTCAAAAAAAATCTAGATTACTAGGTAAAAACCAAAAATATAAAGCGGAAGCAGTTTGAAGGACTTTTTCCCTATGGCAATCACGTCTCCTTCTTGTTTCTCGCAGTCTATCCCTCGTGTTACCTTTATCTAAAAAGTTAAACATAAAAAGGTGAGTAAATACATACTCAGTAAGAGACCCACTACTGGTCCTGTTAGGAAAAAATAAAACTGTTAACTTCCTATTGGGAGTACCCTACACTTTAACAGTCTCGTGATCTCGCAGGATTCACGTAATCAATCTAATGTCGAAGGACGTACATATCAGTCTAGTGCTCTACAGAAAGAACATATCAATCTAGTGCTTTCGAAGGATGCACAAATCACTCTAGTGCTCCTGAAGGATGCACAACAGGTGGTGATCCCGTGGAACACCTGCAAGGAACACTACCCAATGGACAAAGCTAACAATTTCCCCTCAGTCTGTTCTAAACATTTAATCAGTCTTTTCCTATTATAATTCAACCACCCCGATATGTAAACATTCCAATATAACACACTTACAATCAACTTACTATGTTCTATCATAATATCAGTCAGAAATAAAACAACACATCAGATTGTTAAACTATATACACAACACCCTTCTCATTTCACAAATACACTGTCACACCTTAATACACCAATCTAAACAATAGTCAACATGTTCACTCCTATATATATGTCAGTCAACAAACCCTACAATCATCGTCATATCCACATCTATATAAATATATATATCAATCAATCATTGCACACGTTTATCATTATGTCTACTTTTATATACATCAATCTACCATACTCAGTTCAGAGATAATCACACAGTCAATACATATCAGTCTAGAGTGGTGTCCAGTATGGATCCAGTAGTAGAAATCCCTTACCTCACTTTTATGCAAGTTCTTCAATCAAACTAAATTCAATAAGACAAATTCTAAACATAAAGAAACATAAAATCAACATCTTTCTAAATAATTTCATCCATTCAATTTACCCTATTTCAAAATTTCACAACTTGCCCAAGGAGTGGAGAATCGAACTCCAATGAAGCTTATTAAAAAACTCAAGGATCCTAACACCAAATCATCAACAACACCTTCAAAGATTAAACACCCAACAGTTTATCCAACATTAACGCTTACAGTAACTATGAACAACCATAAACTTCAAAACTTAAATCTTACCAACAAACTTCGATGACTTGTGACAAGGAAGGAGCAACGGTAGTGTTCGAGAGTAAAGCAAAGGAAAGCGTGTAATCAATCCAAATGTGGGTCAAAATTTTTTATTTGCGGCTGGAAGGAGAAACGTGTGGCTACCTCACGGTCGACAAACAAATGGATGCAGATGACGACACTCCGGCTTCATCTTCAATGAAGTGACGAATAACTCGGCCGTAAATAGGCGTGCGCAATGACAACTTTGCAAATGGGAAGAGGACGCAATTGGGAAAATGGACGTGGCAACGACACTTTGACTCAACCTCAGCAGAACGTTGGCGGTTCGGGATGCAGAGGACTAGGCATAAGCGTTTGCAGGTCGCTCGGGGAAACAGAAAAGGGGATTTGGTAGAACGAAGAATTGAAGGAAGGTAACGACGCCTGGTTAGGGAACAGGAAGAGGAAGAAGAAAGAAGAAGATGAAGGGGGGTTTCAAGCGTGAAGGAAGAAGAAATGATTTTTTATTTTTTTAAAAAAAATAATAAAATAATAATAATAATATTAATAACTATTTTTATTATTAATTTAGTTATTAAGTTCCTATTTCTTTTCTTTTCCCCCAATCCTATGATATAACAACACCCAACAAAATTTAAAATCTTTAAATAAAAGGCAATTTGATTAAAATAAAGTACCTTAAAAAAATATGGGTGTTACAATCTTTCCTCCTTTAGGAACTTGCATCCTCGAAAGTTCTAATCCTCAAATAACTCTGGGTAACGAGCTCTCATATCATCTTCTCGCTTCTATGTCGCCTCTTCCACTCGGTGATTCTGCCATAATGCTTTTACTAATGAAATCCATCTGTTACGAAGCATCTTCACCTCTCTAGCCAGAATCTCAACTAGTTGCTCGACATAGCTCAAATTCTCATCAATCTCTAATGGTTCATAGTCCACTACACGAGATGGATCTGCCACGTACTTCCTCAACATTGAAACATGAAAAACATTATGAACAGTAGAGGGATGGTGGCAACGCCAAACGATATGCCACAACACCAATTCTCTCTAAAATCTCAAATGGTCCAAGAAAACGAGGACTCAACTTTCCCTTCTTTTCAAAACGCATAACACCCTTCATAGGTGCTACTCTCAAGAACACTTTATCTCCTACATCAAACTAAAGGTCTTTCCATCTCACATCAGCATAACTTTTCTGTCTACTCTCTATTGTTTGCATACGTGTTCTAATCTTATGAATAGCCTCATTAGTTGACTGAAACAACTCAGGACCCATCAAACAAGAGATCTACAACATTTACCATACAAAGCCTCAAATGGTGCCATATCAATAGTAGCCTGAAAACTGTTATTATAAGCAAACTCCATCAAATGCAAGTGAGAGTCCCAACTACTTGGAAACTCTAAAGCACAAGCTCGTAGCATGTCCTCTAAAACTTGGTTCAAATGTTCAGTTTGACTATCTGTGGGTGAAAAGCTTTACTGAAACCTAACCTCATGTCCATGGCAGTCTGAAGTCCCTTCCAAAACTTGAAAGTAAAATGTGCATTTCTGTCAGAAATAATTGATATAGGCACTCCATACAGTCTCACAATTGCAGTCAAGTATAACTGTGCCCACTTACTAGCAGGATAAGTGGATTTTCCTAGAACGAAATGTGCTAACTTCGTAAGCATGTCTACCACAACCCAAATCACTGTGTAATCCTTCAGGATTCTAGGCAATCCTGTAATAAAATCCATGGACACATTCTCCCACTTCCACTCTGGTATACTCAAAGGTTGTAACAAATCTGTTGGTTTCTGTCTAGGTGCTTTAACCTGCTGACACACCAAGCACTTACTAACAAACTCTGCCACTTCTTTCTTCATATTATGCCACAAGTACACTCGTTTCAGATCCTGATACATTTGTACTATTGGGATGCATGAAAAATGGGGAACTATGAGCTTCTTTCAATAAATCATTCTTAACTGCAGTGTCTACTGGCATACACAAACACCTCTCAAATAAAAGTCCACCATCAGATTATATAGAGAACCCATTAGCTTGCCCTGTTTCAACAAGGCGACACTTTTCAACCAAATAAGGATCATTATTCTGAGCATCAATAATCATCTTCCTCAAGGTTGGTTGCACTATTAACTGAGCTAACTGTGAAGTAACTGCCCCTACTGATACTGCAATCTCAGCTCTCTCAAAATCTCGATGTAATGGGGCATGTCTAGTAATAAGTGTTGCTGAATGCGATACTTTTCTACTAAAAGCATCAGGTACCACATTTGCCTTACCTTGATGATACAATATCTCACAGTCATAATCTTTTACTAACTAGATTCACCTACGTTGTCTCATATTTAACTCTTTCTGAGTGAAGAAGTATTTTAGGCTTTTATGGTCAGTAAAGATTTATATCTTTTCACCATACAAGTAATGTCTCCAAAATTTAAGTGCAAAAACTACTGCTGCCAACTCTGAATCATGTGTAGGGTAGTTCTGCTCATGACTCTTCAACTGACGAGAAGCATAAGTAACCACCTTACTCTATTGCATTAAAACACATCCCAGTCCTTTCTTAGAAGCATCACTATAAATCACAAAACTTCCAGATCCATCTGGTACTGTAAGGACCAGTGCAGTAACAAGCTTTTGCTTAAGATTTTAGAAACTACTCTCACATGCTGAACTCCAAACAAAAGGAGTCCCCTTCCTGGTCAACTAAGTCAAGGGAGTAGCTATACGAGAGACATCCTTCACAAACCTCCGATAATAACTTGCTAATCCTAGAAAACTACGAACCTTACTAATTGTAGAGGGTCGAGACCAACTTGTAATAGCCTCAATCTTTGCAGGATCCACATAAACTCCCTCAGTTGATACCACATGACCAAGGAAGGTCACCTGTTTCAACCAAAATTCACACTTTGAAAACTTAGCATAAAGTTTATTGGCTTGAAGTGTCTCTAAAACCTTATGCAAATGTTCTTTATGTTCAGTCTCTGTCTTGGAGTAAACTCAAATATCATTAATAAAGACTATAACAAAAGTGTCTAAGATATCCTTAAACACTCTGTTCATCAGATTCACGAATACAACAGGAGCATTGGTCAAACCAAAAGACATTACAATGGATTCATAATGTCCATACCTCGAACGAAAGCAGTCTTAGGAATGTCACTGTCTCTAATCCTCAACTGATGATAACCTGGGCATAAATCAATCTTAGAGAATACAGTGGCTCCTTGCAACTGATCAAACAAATCATCAATTGTGGGTAATGGGTACCTGTTCTTGACTGTTACTTTATTAAGTTCCATATAGTCAATGAAAAGATGCATCGAACCATCCTTTTTCTTCACAAAAAGCACGAGTACTCTCCAAGACGACACACTAGGTCAAATAAAACCTTTGTCTAGTAACTCTCGTAATTGTACCTTTAGTTCTTTCAATTCAGCTGGAGCCATTCTATACGAGGCTCTAGAAATGGGAGCCGTACCTGGCTCTAACTCAATAGAAAAATCAATCTACCTATAAGGCGAAAGTCTTGGAAGCTCATCTAGAAATATATCAGGGTATTCCCTTACCACAGATTCTGATGTCAAAGAAATTTCAGCTTCCCTAGTATCCACCACACTAGCCAAAATACTCTAGCTACCCTGGTTAAGTAGCTTACTAGCTTTCATGGCTGAAATTACTTTAGGTAGTACCATAGTCCCTACCCTGTTAAATTTAAAACTAGGCTCGGTAGGAGGGTTAAACACTACCTATTTACAAGAACAATTAATACTGGCATGATTAGCAGCTAACCGATCCATGCCTAAAATCACATCGAAGTCACGCATATCCAGTACTAGTAAAGTTACATCCAACACATGACTAGCTATCTCAATTTGACATGCTTTAATCTTTTCCTTTGACAACATATATTACCCAGATGGTGTAGACACTTATAAAACATATTCTAGGGGCTCCACTTCTAAACATGCATAAGTTACAAATATCGACGATATAAAAGAGTGAGAGGAACCAGAGTCAAACAAAATACCCCAAAACTGGTAGCGTACCTGTCTCAACTGTGCTAGCTCTCTTAGCCTCAGATTTGCTAGTGGCAAATACTATGCCCTGATGTGGTGCTCTCGCTCCCTGACTACTCTGCCAAGTCTCAGTAGGTCTCAAAGGACAATAATCAGTTGTATGCCCCTCTTGCCTATACTTGAAGCAAATCTTGGTTCCTAATAAGCAGCGACCCAGATGGCACTTTCCACAAGTGTTGCACAACGGTTTCCCTCTAGCAGCTTCACCTGTCCCAATGGGATTCTGTTGGAAACGACAAAAATCCCCACCTAACCTGAAGTTCCTCTGAGGAACTTCCACAAACTTCTGATCTTCCTTCCTCTTCTGACCAGATGATGTTGGATCCTTTATCAAAACTCTTTGATTGAACCTCATCCTTCTGAATACTCATGTCAATTGCCAGACGCAGTGCTTCAACCTCAGTAGATGGATTAAGTGCTCGAACAAAACCTCTGATCTCTTCTTTCAAACCTTTAACAAATCTCTCAGCTCTAGCCTGCTCATTACCAACAAGCTCAGAGGCAAAACGTGACAGCATATCAAACTTCTGATCATACTCCTCAACTATCATTTGTCCTTGCTTTAATTCCAAGAACTCCTGGCTTTTTACATTCCTAAGATCTGTAGAGAAAAACTTGGTATAAAAACAATCTTTGAACTGGTCCCAAGTGATTTGGTTCAAATTTCAACCCAACATACGCATTGTGGACGTCCACCAAATGACACCTTTATCCCTGAGAAGAAAGACAACACACTGAACTTTATACTCCTCTAGATACCTCATATAGTTAAAGATGATTTCCACAAAGGACAACCACAATTTTGCCTTAGTTAGATCCTCTAGTGATCCATCAAAAGTTTGAGGATCATACTTTCTAAAATTTCTCAAATGTTTAGCTTCAGTAAAGTGCTGATTTGGTACAATCTGTGGTTGCTGTACAACTGGTTCTTGTGCAGGAGGAATTACTAGTGTAGGCTAGTTCTGAGCCATAGCATCAGCAATAAGCTCTGTGAATCTATGCTCCAGGTGAGCAGACAAAGCAGCCAAATCAGTTTGAGTAACAGGTGCAGCAGGAACATGCTGGTCAACTTGGCCCTCAACAGGCTGATGACGCCCTGCTCCTTTACCTTGGCCTCGACCTCTAAGACCACCCCTACGTGTACCTCTCTTTGGTAGCATATTTCCTATTATCCACCAATAATCCTTTGTCTTAAACAACAACATACTTGATACAGTCTACTTTAACTTAGGTAAGGTCATGCTAATAAAACCATATATATAAATCATAAAGGCGTTCCTGACGAGTGACGAAGGATCGTGTTAACCATAAGGACACAACAAAAAAAACATAGACTTAAATCATAAGTCAGTCAATAGAACCTAAAACTTAGGCTCTGATACCAACTTTAGCGACCCAATTTTTTGAGTTAAGCTGAAGTTGTTACTTTAACACTAGACTCATATTTTAAACATAAAACACAATAATTTAAATAAAAATTTAACAAAATCAAAGACTTTTTATATATGCTTGGGCCCTAACTCAAACAAAATCTTGAAAGTTTATAAACACAACGATAATAATGCATTCGATCATGAAAACTCAAAACAATCTAGATTACAAGGTAAAAACAAAAAATATAAAGCAGAAGAAGTTTGAAGGACTTCTACGCTATGACAATCACGTCTCCTTCTTGTCCCTCGTCAGTCTGTCCCTCATGTTATCTTTGCCTGAAAAGTTAAACATAAAAGGGTGTGTATAAACATACCTAGTAAGAGATCCACTACTGGTCATGTTAGGGAAAAAATAAAACTGTTAACTTCCTTTTGGGGGTATCCTACACTTTAACAGTCTTGTGATCCCGCAAGATTCACATTAACAGTCTAGTGCTCCCGAAGGATGCACATATCAATCTAGTGCTCCCGAAGGATGCGCAACAGGTGGTGATCCCGTGGAACACCTGCAAGGTACACTACCCAATGGAAAAAGGTAACAATTTTCCCTCAGTCCGTTCTAAACATTTAATCAGTCTTTTCCTATTACAATTTAACCACCCCGATATGTAAACATTCCAATTTAACACACTTACAGTCAACTTACTCTGTTCTATCACAATAACAGTCAGAAATAAAACAACACATCAGACCATCAAACTATATACATAACACCCTTCTCATTTCACAGATATACGGTCATACCTTAATACACCAATCTAAACAATAGTCAACATGTTCACTCCTATATATATGTCAGTCAACATACCCTACAATCATTGTCATATCCACATCTATATAAATATATATATATCACTCAATCATTGCACACGTTTATCATCATGTCTACTTTTATATATATCAATCAACCATACTCAGTTCAGAGATAATCACACAGTCAACACATATCAGTCTAGAATGGAGTTCAGTATAGGTCCAGTAGTAGAAATCCCTTACCTCACTTTTATGCAAGTTCTTCAATCGAACTAAATCCAATAAATCAAATCCTAAACATAAACAAACATAAAAT
>JBBPDI010000032.1:6342906-6354103 GCA_037974545.1 Cucumis variabilis | reverse complement strand
AAGAGTGCGCAAAGTATTGGGTTCTAATTTTGGAATTGTTGATTCATTACCATACGAGGTTAAAAATGTAATTTGAATACTCTCTTCTAGTTGTATCATAATCTTCTTTTCTTTCTGACAATTTTTTACATCAAGGAGTCTGTTTTACATCAAATGACGAATTTCACCCTGAACGATCAACTGAAATTTCGGCAGTATTTGAAATCAAATTAAATTTGGTATTTTACTGACGCGAAGTGTGTTGTGAAATTGGAAATTAAAAAAAATGTGGCCCACTTTATTATTATTTATTGTGTTTACCACATTTTGTAATGAAAATCAATTATGGACTCAGAAGGATCATTTGATCCCATTTGCATTGATTATTACTTGAGACCCTTGCCATTTTTTTATGGAAAAACTTCCTATACTATGAGTATTAGAGAAATTTTCATACACCTTCCATTTGTCGTGTGTCACAACAAGACATCATGGAATCCACTCACATTAATTTGTGATTCACTAAATATGACAAATTCATACTATAAATACATTTTTATGTTAATTAAGTTATGTTCAGTTTGACATGTTTGTATCCTTCAGGTTCATATCCCTGATTATAATTAAATAGTTGATGTGTTTTTTAGAAAAATATCATTTTTATACCCTTGAATTATGAGTTGTATTAATTTATACCATAAACTAGTAATTATATTAATTTAAACCGTGAACTTTTAAGTTACATCAATTTAAATCATAAACTAAAAATAATGTCAATTTAAATCATGAATTTTTTATAAATATATCCATTCATACCCTAACTTTCATAAGTTTATCCAAAAAAAATATTATGGAAGGTTTAAATGGATATTATTATGTATTACCTTCATGGTTTAAATCGATACTCTTTAAAAGTTGAGGGTATAAATTGATACAGTTATTTGTTTGAAGTTTAAATTGATATAATTTTCAAAGCTCAAAGTTTGAATTGATATAACTATTAGCCTATAGTTTAAATTAATACAAACTCCAAAGTTTAAAATTTAAATTGATATTTTTCCTATTATACACCATTTCTCTCAATTTGTATGCCTACACTTTCATAAGATTTGTATCCACAATTAAGAGTTAGTGTTTTTCTACTGTTATTTTGTTATTTTGCTATGCTGTTTTATGAGAACTATAACCAGTTAGCGTTTATGTCTTTGAATAGTTTCAAATATAACAATTATATTCAAAATAATTAAGTATGTAGCAACATTTTAAAAAAATTATAAATACAACAAACTTTGAGTGACTATCACTAATAAATCATGTAGCAAATATTGGTTTATCACTTATAAATCATAAAAGTATTTTACTATATTTGTAATTTTTAAAAAATATTGCTATATATTTGTTATTTTTTAAAACCTTTTCTAGACTTTTCAATAGAAAATAATATTATTTCCATCCAAACATCTAAACATTTCCATATGAAAGAGGAATTGTTTTTTCTATTATTTCATAATAAAAAATTCATAAAACACTGAAAAAAATAAGCAACAAATTGTTAGCATATATAAATAACGAAGTTTTTTCAATAATAATAATAATAATAATAATAATAATAATAATAATAATAATAATAATTTATAATTGAAAAAAGCCACAAAAATAAAAATAGATTAGGTAAATATTTTATTAATTGTAATATTTTTTTATAATATTCTTTTTAATTGTTTTATTTCTAGCCAAATTTTAACCAACCTAAAATACATAAAATGTTTTAAACTGTTGTGAAAACAGTTGCATAACCAGAATATGAAAATCGAGAAAATATAATATTAAAATAATAAAATATAAAGAAATAATATAAAGAAATAAAGAAATGAAATAAATAAAGAAATAAAGAAAATTAGGAAATTAGGGAAATAAGAAATTAATTAAGAAAATCAAAATTACGCACTTCTCTACTTTCTCCCATTTGTTTGGAATTTTCTCCAAAATTTGGTGTGTCTTTACAAACTCACCAAAGCCTTTTATTTGTAGGCAACTTGACAAGTAGGAGGTGGATTAGAGACCATGTTTGCTTGACACATGGTGGACACTAATGAAATGTTTGCTTGACATTACGTATATGAAATATATCTCGTTAAATCCTTACTAGGAAAAAATGCAATGGGAAAAAATCCTAATAAAAGAAAAAGAGTACATATTTCATATATACTTACAAAAATAAAACTTATTCCCCTTCATGAACACATCATTTGAGATCTCTCAGTTGTCGCATGCCAAATGACGTTGTGTATTAATTTTTCAAAGGTTGTCGTAGGTAATGATTTTGTAAATAAGTCTGCTAAGTAATTCTTTGAACAAATTTGTTGTACTTTGATGTCATCATTTTCTTCAAGATCACGAGTATAGAAAAGCTTTGATGAAATTTGCTTTGTTTTATCACTTTTAATGTAACATCCTTTTATTTGAGTTATATATGTAGTGTTGTCTTTGTATAATGTTGTTGGAAGGAGTTTATTAGAAGACGAACTACATGATTCTTGAATGTGTTGAATCATTGATCTTAACCATATACATTTCCGACTAGTCTCATGAATAGCACAAATTTCGACTTGATTTGAGGAGGTGACTGTTATGGTTTGCTTTACTGATCGCCAAGATATAACAATTCCTCCACATGTGAATAGATAACCTGTTTAAGATCTAGCTTTGTGTGGATCAGATAAATATCTAGAATATGCTAAATCAACTAGATTAAAACCTGACTTATTTGAATAAAATAATCTCTTATCAATTGTTTCTCGAAGATAACGAAGTATATGTTTGATTCCATTCCAATGCCTTTTTTGTTGGAGAAGAACTGTATCTAGCTAATAAATTTACTGAAAATGCAATATCTGGTCTTGTATTATTAGCAAGATACATAAGTGCATCAATTGCACTAAGATATGGTACTTTTGGACCAATGACCTTTTCATTATCATCTCGAGGTCGAAATATATGTTTCTTCACATCTAGTGAACGAACTTGCATTGGAATGTTCAATGGATGTGTTTTATCCATATAAAATCTTTTCAAAACCTTTTCTTTATAAGTTGATTGATGAACAAATATCCCATCTTCTAGATGCTCAGTTTGCAAACCAAGGAAAAATTTTGTTTTTTCGAGATCTTTCATCTCAAATTTTTTCTTAAGATATTCTATTGTCTTTGAAAGCTTTTCAGGAGTCCCAATTACATTTAAATCATCAACATATACAGTTATAATAGAAACTCTTGACTGTGATTTCTTTATAAAAATCTATGGACATATTGAATTATTTTGATATCATTCTTTTAACAAATATTCACTCAGACGATTGTACCACACTTGTCCTAATTGTTTCAATACATATAATGATTTCTGTAACTTTATTGAACACAGTCCCCCTTGATTTATATGTTTTAGATATCTTAAATCCTTTTGGGACTTTCATATAAATATCATTATCAAGAGATCCATATAAATATGTTATGACTACATCCATAAGATGCATGTCCAAATTTTCGTACATAGTTAGGCTGATTAAAAATCTTAATGTGATTGCATCCACTACTGGAGAATATGTCTCCTCATAATCAATATCAGGTCTTTGTGAAAAACCTTGTGAAACTAATCTTGTTTTATATCTTGTGATCTCATTATTTTTGTTTTTTTTCTCACAAATACCCATTTATATCCCACAGGTTTGATACCTTCTGGTGTTTAGACTACTGGTTCAAAAATCACCACAATAAAGTCGGTTTTCCCCGACGCACATAAACATCGCCGAAAATCCCAACATACGTCGCAATAAGTTATCGCGACGTCGTAGACGACGTCGACAACCACGTCGCGAAAAGCCCATCAAGGATACTTTCTGCGACGCCAATCGCTACCACGTTGCAGAATGTTTCCCCCACGCGTGGCCCTATGCATCGCGGTATCCTTCCGCGACGCACGTTGACGTTTGCGTCGCAAAAGGTTTTTTTGTTTTTTTATTAATTTAATTTTGTTATTATTATTTATTCATTGGTTTTCGATATAATAAAATATTGAGTAAACAGATTGAAATGAAAATAATATTCATTATAAAATCAAATGATACATTAATTAATATGTTCGATACAGAAAATTAATTACATAATCGAAAACTTACATTAAGAAAAGAAAAAAAACCTAAAATCTAATACTGAAAAACCTAAAGTCCAATGCAATGGACGTCAGACCTACAAATAATACAAAAATATTGTTTGAATATCACATATGAAAAGTTAAACAAATTAAATATTGAAAAGTGCGTACCCATGCATGCACGATCCGGGCCTCTCTGTGCCTGACTCATCTTCTCAAGCATCTTTTTCATCTCTTCTATTTGTCGTGCATGGTCTGCCATCTGTCGATCTTGCTCCTCCTTCCTCAGACGTTATTTTTGGAGCATTCGGTTAGAATTATCAAGGCTTGCTCTGAGTTTGCTAACCTCTGCTATGTGTGCCTGGTAGGCATACATACTGGAGGAAGAAGATGAAGCGACAGTCCTATACTTGGGTTTTGGGCACCAACCAAGACCTTTTGAGTAGCCCGGTCGTCTACCCAAAACAGTCTTGCATATCTCGTCCTCATCTAGTGGTTCAGAACCCTTTAGGACGGGCTGAGACTGAAGATCCACCATTTGATTCTGCACAAAATAGAAGCTTTTAAGTTAGAGAGATTATTAGACTTAAAAACATATAATAAATAAAAGTATTATAAACCAAACATAATCTATAGGACGACCGTGCAGCTCAGTGAGCTCTACCTGTCTCTGAAGAAACGACTTTGTGCCACTCCTATGGTTGTAAGGCTGTCACACCTTGACAACCTTACACATATTTGATTGCTTCTACATTCCAAAAAAGACGATGAAAACGTTATACTTTTAAGAAAATGAAATATTGCAACATAAAAGTATATAAATAATTACCTGAAACTGTCGAGTGATGTAGTGGTCACATAGAAAGTGCCAATCTTCCACCCGATTGACCAATTTCAGGGGTGGGTTTGCTCGTGCTTGTTTAGGGTCACTAAATTTCTTAAAATGGAGATGATTACTTGACCTGAATTCCTTTCACACAGTGAGCATTTGATGCTCAACAAACTGATTAAGTGTTAGATCGTTAAGATCAGACACAGAAAATTGCTACAAAAGAAATAGATTTCAAGTCAATAAAGCTTTTATAAGAAACAGAAACATACATAAATGTTTATGAATTTACAGACTTACCGTTAGGTCGCCTTTGACGACCTTGATGCACTCTGATGGTACATCTGCCCACTTCAGGGCCTGAATAGGAAACGTGTCTTGTGTCAACACACCGATCATGCAACTGAAACGAGGGACGTGTGTTGAGACAGGCTTGTCCCTTCCAGAGGGGATGGAAATAGGAATTCTCCCATTTTGCTGTACATATCGCTTGACATCTATGTTTTCAAAATGTCGTCGTACTCTCCTTACAATGGGAGCCAAATGAGAAGGATCTACTAAAAACAACATTGTGATTATATACAACAAACATAACTTAAAAACATAATCAGATGAGAGAGAAATTATATTAATTAAATTTACAGATTATTACGAACCTAAAGTGTCACCTACTAACGACGAACCACCCGCTTTATCCAATACATCAAGATTAAGGAAGTAGTCTTCCTCATGCGCATTACTCAGAAAGTTAGACTCCATATCTACAGACATAAAAATCAACAAAACATTAAGCAAATAAATGTAAGTATCAGAACGTAATTAATGTATAGAAAAATGACTAAATGTGTGTATACATCAAAAAAATATTGTTATTCATCATCGCACGACTCGCTTTGATTTGATGATTGTTTGTCATCTTCATCGTTTATGAAATTTTCCATGACATGACAAACATTTGGTCTTTCCACTATTGTAGGATCAATTTCAGTCCTACATAGGGTGCCATTTTCAATGACGTGTTCGTCCATCTGATGTGCAACAACGATTTCCATTACATTAAGTTGATCATTCTTGATATCTTTCACTTCTGGCACGTCCCATACACGTTTATTTTGCACCACTTGAATAATTTTCTAACCATTACCATTTTTTGGATCCTCAAGGTAGAACACCTGATGTGCTTGGGTTGCAAGAATCACGGGTTCCTCAGCGAACCAAAAATGGGACATGTTTATTGATTTGTAGCCTAGGTCTTCGTGCATTCTATGATTTTTATTTTTGTCTGTGTCAAACCAGCAACACTTGAATAACTAAGCACATCATCCAAATGGATATTGAACGTGCAACACTTCGTCTAGAACATCGTAAAAATTGTTGTTCGCACTACCCCCACTCCCTTCTTCAATTACCATGACTCCACTGTTTTGTGTTGTGCGTCGAAAATCACGCTCTAACGTGTGAAATCGTACACCACCGATAATGCATCCACTGTAAGAGCGGACATCAACTGATGATCCCATCGTGAGTGAAAATAAATCTTGAGAAATGTTTGATTGTCACGCATTTCTACCATGACCTGAAATTTGGTTTAGCATAAAACTACTTATATATGTATAAAATATGTATAAAGTAGAAATGCTTAATGTGATTCACTCAAAATACCTGAGCTTTGAACCAATCGATAAATGCTCGTTGGTGTCTTTTAAACAGTTCATAAAAGCTTTCACCCTGGCGACGTATCAAAAGAAGGTGTTTCCTAAAGTACACAATTGTCAATTTGTGTGTCGGCAATGTATAAAACCCCAAAATACGTATAGAAATATGTATCTCCGGTATTCGACTATTTCATTTACATTGCTGAGAATTGTACCAATGAAAGAGTCATTTCTCTTCTTGCGATATACTTCGTGAACGTGACGCTCCCAATGGTCGTACTTTCTGAATGAATACTTCATACTCACCAATGATCTCATTCTTTTCAATGTCATCGTCATTTCGATCACCTCTAATGAATTGGGTCTCAATCCTTTTCAGATAGCAGGAACAGAAAGTATTTGATTTGTTCATAAGATATCCTTTTGCAATAGACCCTTCAGGATGTGCTTTGTTACGAACATATTGTTTTAGTGTGAGGAAACTTCTTTCAATGAGATACATCCAATTGTAAGAAATCGGACGAATAACCTTCATCTTATATGGCAAGTGAACTGCAAGGTGGACCATGACACTGAAAAAAGCAGATGAAAATATTCTTTCTAATTTGTACAATATAATTATAATATTCGACTGCAATTTGTCTAAATCACTTATTCTTATCGTCTTGACATTCGTGCCCTAACACCGATTGGAAGAAGTCGGTGTAGCAGTACATGACAGTCGTGCATTTAGAGACCGAATATTTTTCTCTCATTCGCATTCACACATCGTGAAATATTAGAAATGAATCCATCGAGAAACTCTACTGCTTTCAAGAACTTACAGAACTCAATCCGCTCGCTGCTAGTGAATGTATAGCTCGTATGTGGTTTCACCAATCGGTTATCCACTTCTACCAAATGTAGATCCTTTCTTATTTTCAAATCTTGTAAATCCAATCTGGCATTCGTGGTATCTTTTGTTTTTTCTTCAATATTCAATAACGTATCGACCAAATTGTCACAAACATTTTTTTCAATGTGCATTACATCAAGTTTGTGACGAATAAGTAGTCTTGGCCAATAAGAAAGATCGAAAAAAATACTTTTCTTAGTCCAATTAAGAACTCTTTTTCTTTTTCTATCTTTTAACGAAGGATGCTTACCCATTACTGGAAACTCCAAAGAATCTAGTTGTTCCAATATTTCTTGGTCGTTCATTACAACTGGAGGTGATTTACGCTCTACCTTTCCATCATGGAGTCTACTTCTATGCCAAACACAATTGTCTAGAAGATATCGTTGATGTCCCGTGAATGCTATCTTTCTGCATATTCCAAACGATGATCTATCCCCCATACAAATGGAACATGCCTGATATCCTTTTGTACTCCAACCAGATAGATTACCATATACCGAAAAGTCATTAATTGTCAACAACAAGGTTGCATACAGATGAAAATATTGATGTATCAGACAATCATACGTATGGACACTAAACATACATAGTTTTTTTAACTCTTCAAGTAATGGCCGTAGGTACACATCAATTTCTCTACTGGGAGATTTAGAGCCAGGAATAAGCAATGAAATAAAAAAGTTTGACTCTTTCATGCATTTCCATGGTGGCAAATTGTATGGAATTAACACTACAGGCCACATACTATACGAGGTACTCGTATGACCGAACGGATTGAATCCATCTGAAGCTAACCCCAAATGAATATTTCGTGGCTCAAATGCAAAATCAGAAAATTCAGAATCAAAGTGCTTTCATCCCTCTGCATTGGTTGGATGTCTCAACACATCCTCTGTTTCTTGTAACGACCCAACTTTTTGAAACTATACCGTGGTCATTACTTTAATAGAAAAACACTTCTTTAAACATAAATCTTTATAAAACCATCACAATCAATAACGTCAAAGAAAAACTTTTATTCAGGTCCTGTTTCAAACAACCAAAAGTTTTAAAAAAAAATACAATTTGTAACTCAAAAATCTATAACTCTAGTAAGTAACAAAAATGTGTTAAATAGTCTCATGTCCTAAAGAAAACTTTAAATCATAAGCGGAAGCATTTTTGGACGACAATCCCTATGGCAGTCACGTCTCCTTCTTGCTTCTCGCCAATCTACCTCCCTTGTTATCTTTGCCTGAAAAGTTAAACATGAAAAGGGTGAGTACAACATACTCAGTAAGAGTCCCACTACTGGTCCCGTTAGGGGAAAAATAAATTATTAGATCCCTAATGGTGTACCCTGCACAATCACAGTCTTGTGATCCCGTAGAATACACACAATCAGTCTAGTGTTCCCGAAAGATACACATATCAATTTAGTGTTCTGCAGAAATACATATCAGTCAATCAATCTTGTAGGATACAAAAAGTGGTGATCCCGTAGGACACCTGCAAGGTACTACCCCATAGGTTAACTAATAATTCTTCCCCTCAGTCTAATCTTTCATCTTAACAGTCTTCCTCAATACAGTCAAACATTTTATCACATAAACCTCCTACAGTCACCTTATTCTAATTTAGCTCAAAACCAGTCAGAATTTATCAGTACAATAGTCAACCATTACATAGTCACAACCTCACTCTCAGTCTACAAATGTACAATCACATTGACTCCTCAGTTCCAAAGACACACATCCCTAATACAGTCTCATACACTCAGTCAAGACAAAAAAAATCCATCCTTTCAAACCTACCCCCTATAAGCATCGTCACCAAGTTCAGTCATTCATCAATCATATATAAATATGTACATATTCAGTCAGATACAACAAAGCACCCAAACACTAGTTCACATTCATCCATAATAGATGTTCAGTTTCTCAGTTGAACACAACATAAAGTACATAACAAATACACATTCAAAGGTATCAATCACAACCATCATCCTTTCTTATTTCAGTTATAACAATTCAGTTCATCACAATTGAGACTACAATTGAGTCTAGTAGGAAGCCCCTTACCTCACTTTACTCTAAGCACCTTAATCGAATTGGCACCCACGGAAACGAACCTAAACATAAAGATAAAACTCAGTATTTTTCCCAAAGTCGCTTCTTTGTTTCAAACATACAATCTTTGACAACCATGAACTTACCCAAGAAGGTGGAGACTCTAGTTCCAATGAAACTTATGGTCAACCCCCAAGTATCCTCACTCCGAGATGTCGATGTCACCTTCAAGAACCAAGTCAACCAATTACTAACCCAATCCAAAATAGTTATGCAACAATTCATCCACCAACAATTTCTAACTGTTCGCAGCAAAATAACACAGTAAAGCTAAAATAAACCGAATGGCAGCAAGCTAATCGAAGTCTAAGCATGGTTACATTTGAAAGGAAACCCAAATTAGATCGAACTTGTCATACCACTAGTAGACGAACACTGGCTTGACGAACTCCAGCACGCAAATTGGAAAGGAACGACCGTAGACCTGTGCAAACTGGTTGCAACAGCGTATTGTGAGGTTGGACGAAGGCTGGACGAAGAGATTTGGACGAAGATCTGGGCGGTGCTTCATCGACGGGTGAAAGCCAAATGTTTCGGCTTCAACAGAAACAGCTCGCGGCGGCGGTTCCACGAACGGAGGTCGGTGGCGCTTGACTCGTCGTCGACCGGCAGGCGAGAACGGAGAGAGAGGGAGGAAGATGGTGGCGGTCAGCAGTGGGGGTAAGGCACGGGAAAGAGAGAAAACAATTGGAGGAGGGGCGTGCACGTGCGAGAGAAGAAAAGAGAGATCCTAGTTTCTTTTTTTTTTAAAAAAAACTAATTAATAATAAAATAATAATTAATAATAATTAATAATATATAATATATTATTTTTTTTATTCCCCAAAATTTTCCTTTTCTCTTCTTTTCTTTTCCAACTATATAAAAAAACTATCCTCTTACAAATTAAAGGAATGAATAACACCCAATCACATTTAAACCTTGAAATAAAGAAAATTGATTAAAAGAATTTACCTTAGTGTTCGAGGTGTTACATTTCCACTCATTTATCCTTATGCCATCGCATGTCTGTCGAACTTTCATGCGATACAAACAATCGTTGTAATCTTGACACCAACGGAAAGTAATACAATACCTTTTGTAGAATTTTATTTCCAGATCTGTTGGAATTAATCTTATATCGAGACTCACCACAAGTCGGACAATGTTGCAAGTCTTCGAACTCCTTCCAAAACAATACACAGTCATACTTATAAGTATGAATAGTCTCGTACCCTAAGTCCAAATCACACAATTTTCGTTTGGCTTCATAGAACGAACTAGGGATGTTACTACCACACATTGGAAACACACGTTTTATTAATTCTAACATCATATCAAAAGACTTGTTGCTCCAACCATTGAGAACCTTAACGTGCATCATTTTTACCAAAAAATTTAGAGCAAAAAATTCAGAACATCTTGGGGTATAACTCACAACTTGCTTGATTTAGTAACTCTTAAAATAAATTATTTGTTCCGTCTTCTTCTAAGTCTAAATCTTCCTCCCTCTCTTCTACTTGTTTCATACCAGCTTGTAAATCATGCAACATATTCAACATTTCATTTTCTTCATTAACTGGGTTACTACTAGTTCCTT
>JBBPDI010000032.1:6285885-6308066 GCA_037974545.1 Cucumis variabilis | reverse complement strand
TAACTTAAATTAAATTTGAATCATATTTAAATATAAGTTTCTCTCGTAACCAATAATTTTAATATGAATCCAATTCATATTAAATTAATATTTGAATTTATTCAAATATTAATCACATAAATTAATTTTGAATCATATCCAAAATTAAATTTATATAATAAAGTTTCGCAAACTTTATATTATAATGTATTACTATACATTAAACTAATTTTCTAAGTAATTTTGAACATTTCAAATTACAACCAATATAAATAAATCTCACGATCTAACGAAGGGGACCTAATGGACCTACGGATCAGAAGCTACAACGATCTGAGATTAATTAACTAAACTCATTAACCACATTAATCAATATTCGTTAACTGTGTGTACACTCCACTAAAGATTCACAGCTGAACTCTTCTCACTGTAGATATATTTATATGCCTCTAATGCAAAATGTTAGAACGCTTGCTTAAGTCCTTGTGTCTTGAACTTGACTTTATCGTCTAGCTCAACCTTAAGTTCTTTTTAAACTACTAAGCGATATAGAAACACAACTATAATGCTACAGAATAATAAATAATACAACGTCACCTTTATTAAGTTAACACATGTGTTCTACAATCATAATACAAATTTCCCTTAAGTACATAAAGTAAGAAAGTAAACTTAAAATGTCTTGCTCCAACGTCCACTTTAACTTAACTTGGCCTTAATGTCTTGTTACCTAAATCGTAAGTTGAATACTTAGTGAATGGCACTTTTAAAAACCTTTAGGGAATATAAAACTTAAATAATTTTTATTTTATAAATACATGCTCAACGCCTCAATTCATAAAGTATAAATAGCATAAACACACATTAGTCTTCCTTGCCAAGAACATGAATCATTCTCATGCATAGATTATTGACCACATCATCATCAACATCTTCTGAGATTTGACTGATTCATTTCTTTGCTCAGACGACTAACACAACCGCATTGGTTAGTCTCACATTGCCATGTGGTCTGCTCACTACATGGTTGCCTTGACTCATTATGTGTACATAACTAGCTAGCTCATTGATAAGAATAAGACTGATTGTTTACTCACAAACATATAACATACAGTAAAAAACATAAACTTTAACTTGAAAACATAACAATAAAACTTTCTTCATAAATCATGATTTTCATAAACATAAACGTGTATTACATTATACATGAAATATGAGATTTAGAAAGGAAAGCTTTAGAAGTTTGGAATCTTTTTAGAAAAATTACTCACTATATGAAGTTCTCTTTTTTTGTTGAACGCCAAAATCCTTCTCCTTTAACACCTCTATTCTCAGCTGAAAATCTCTTATGAATTTTAGCTTGATAATCCTTTCTGACAACCTTCTCGTCTTTTATACTAAATCCAAAATAGATTAGTCACTCCTTCAGCTCTTAAGAATTCACCAGCTCCTACTTCCTAATCCACCTCCTGCTTGGCCGTAAAATGCATGAAACCTATTTGAGACACCTGGATTCTCGATCCAGATCGGTCTGAGATCATTCAGAGCTCACCAATTAAACCTTTTATTCTTGTCTCCAGTCTTGGTTGGCACAACCTCTAGATAACCTCGAGATTCTTCAATTTTCCTCTTTTACCTTTAATCTCAGTCAAACTCGAGCCTGAGATTGCCCGAGAATCCTTAAATATCCTTCTTTGTTCCCAGTCTCACTCGAAAACTTCCCTGAGTGGGTCTGAGTTCCATCTCAAAATCACTATGTCCTTCAACTCGATCGAGAAATCTTCGAGATATGCCCTAGGATCCATCTTCTTGAGCTTTTTTGCCTTTGATCTCAACCAGTCATCATTGGGATTAACCTCGAGATTACATGATTTGGCTCAAGGACTCTCAAAACTACCTGAGATTTCCTTTCTTAACTTCATTATGTTTCCCCTTCTCAATCTTTCAATCTCCTCATTAACATTTCTTCTTCCTTTACTTAGTTTTTATGTCCTAAGGGTCCTTAAATTTTAGGGTTTTACGATTAGAGCTTCTAATCTTTAGATTCATTAAAGTCCCATTCATAGTTCGTAATTAAGGGTTATGAAGTTATTATATCTTGTATGTAACTTGAGATGTTCAATTTTAGTTAGAGAATTAATATAATGTACAATGATACGTTTAATATGTTGTTTTTTTCTCATAGTTCCATTTCTCTCCATATTGCATAATTCCCAATTTTCATGGTTTCCATAAACTAAACCTCATTACTTAAATAATAGGAAAGGTTTCTTGTGGTGGCGTATGTGATCTCAAATCTTTGGTATATTGTAAGTATTCAGGGTCATCAATGAAAGTGAGTTTTGGTAATATCTCTTTTTTCTATTTAATTTCAAATGCATGCTTAATCTAGATTTAATTATGCACCCGTCTTGTTTTTTCTTTAATTTACCAATGTATGGATATTTGCAAATCTCAATTAATTGAATAAGTTTGGGTTCGTAAAATTATTTTGCTAGCTCTCATCCCTTCAGATTTGGATTGGGTTGAGTTATTTTAATTGATCCATGAACTAATCCAACCCATAAAATATCATTTATTTGAACTGAAATGAGTTTATAACCCAACTCGAAACATTAGAGTTGGATTGAGTTGAAAAAAAGTAATTTTTTACTAATTGAAAAAACAAAAACAATTTTTTCATTTTATTTGACTAAATGAAAAAAAGAATTTTTTTAGTGCAATGAAAATAAGGTAATTACACAACAATTTGAAGCTGTTTTTATTTACTAATAACTTTTGGAAATAAAATTTTTAGTTTCATTCTCAAGAAACTTCTTGCTTAAGAATTATTGTACGTGTCTATAAATTGGAACGAACTAAAAGCTGCAAAGAATTTAATAGTATGACTATAAACAATAATCCCTTCATTCTAACTTTATATTGATAAGTAGATATTTTTTATGCATCAACTCATATCAAATATTTAAACGGATTGGAAATGTGTCACTTGATTATTATTTGGATATTTATGATCATTTTGTTTATTTTACGTATTTTTACACACTTTTCAATGAGTATGTCACGTTTCGCCCCAAATACCACCTAACGTAACCAATCTCAACACAAAGTCTTACTTTAAACTTAAGACTTGAACAACACAATGCAGCAGAAAATAACTTAAACCATTAGCTTCTTTTATTTTTAACAATAAACGTTCTTTAATATACTTCTCTTATTACAATACGAGTTAAATTAAACTCCAACGTCTTTCCTTGCTCTAACAAAACTGAGATGCAACCCTATTAGTACAAGGATTCTATATGCAACCCCATTAGTACAAGGCTTGCTCAGCAACTTCCATTCGTAGCAACCCATCTTAACTCTTCTTATTTGGACTCAACACTTGATCACGTGGGAAAGGAAAACTTAATGCGTAAGTCAAAACTTAGTGAGTGGTGATAGAAATCCGTTTTTGGGTAATAAATACAATCTTATAAATTCAATTTCATTTCTTAAATACAGGCTCACAACGCCTTATTTTATAAAATATCACATAAATCGCGCATTAGGTTCCTCTTATTCCTTTCCACCAAGAACATGAACTATTCGCCACGCTACAACTACTGGAATTCACTCTTGCCAGTAACTTGTGTTTAGCCTACTATGATGTTCACTCCATCAACTGCATCCGAGAATTTTTCTAGTTCATTTCTTGCTGCACAGGTGCTTGTTAATTTGGAATTCACCGCGCCAAAGACTTGGTTGGTACATTCAGATTTAAGAGGTAATGTTGGTGTTGTGTGTATATCTAATTCTATGTGATGAGTCATTGGCCATGGTCATTACATGTTAGATGCTCACTATGTATCTCATCACGTAAATACTAAGTTCTCGTTGAGTAAAAGTTTTTCCCATTATTTGCCCAAGTGTAAGCGAAATAATAGGTTTACAGGGTAATCCAGGGTTGAACACAGGGAATTGATATCAAAGTCTTAGTTCTAGGGTTTACTCTTCATTAAGGTGATATGAAAGAATTATCTACACAATATAATAAAGTGTAAGTTTATACTATATCTACAGTAGAGAATTTATAAAGGGGAAGTAGGATGGAAGTGAAATGGAATTGTAAACTAACTTGTATATAAAAAAGAGTGAAGGAAAGTCTACACATTATTAGGTGATTAAGCAACATGAAAGCCTTGATGTGACATAACTAAGTTAACTAGCTTATAATTAAGGCGAGCACCTCTTGATGTCTTTAAATGCCTCACTATCTTGCCTCTTGGAATGCAAATAAATAAACTTGGTTAAGCGATATATATCTAGAAGATTTCACTTATAAGACTTATAAAGCTTTTTTTTAAGGGTGATAACCTCTCGGTGCCAAACACCCACACTTGTTCTCCTTTCAGAACATAAATGATGGAAGTTATCTCGCTAAGGTGGAGTTTAAACTCCTTCTTGTGTGCGTTAGCGATATCCTTGATACTTGCCCCCTCGGGTAGTTGGTGATATAAATTGGCCAAGTATTGAATATAACTCTGCTAAAGTAATAAGAATTATAAGCTAAGCTTCTTATCAAGAACTTATGACAGACCTAAACTACAAATAACACGTTGACAGATGAATAGTAAAGAAGTGATGGGTTGAAACGGTATAAACATGAAATATATTAAAGTATGTCACACTTCTCCCCAAATACGGAAATGACATTCCAAGTTACGGGAGAAATAGAAATATGACATCTTCTCTCTTCGAACTCTAAGCTCTCACTTACAGACTAATCGGAAAAGAAGAAGACTTACAAACGGTAGAAAGGCTACTACTTTCCACCACACTCTAGTGTTTGGACCATTCAGGTATCTTTAGCCAATCCATTTGTCGACCTCTTTGACTTAGTGAGTATGGAGTCCTTTTGCAGGTAACTTTCAGCAGAAAACTTCTATTCTTTTGAACATGTCAGCGTCCGAAGCAACCTTTGATAAGTCATATCAACTCCATCTATCATTTTTGTCTTCTAGTGAACCTTTCCTGCATGCTGATATGGATCTTACTTAGGAATTGCACTTGCTAGACAAGATCTTCTCGCGTAGTCTTCATGCGAGTTCCTTTGCGATTCACTAACTTCTTTTTTTGTTCATATCCTGCGTTAAGACAGTAAAAACAATGTAAAACAGGCATAATGTATAATGTATTTCTGAATATTTATGAAACATAAGCTACATGTTTTGGTCTCATTATTCTATCTAAAAGGTTATAATAACTTGTATTTTTACAAGTTATCAATAGGCCGTCCACATGATGCCTTTATACATTATGTTTACACCACATAATAGCAACTCACTCGATAGGAATAAGACTAGTGGTTTACTCTCGCACATAAGCATATAATACTAATACAATCATCACATATATAAAGTTTAACTTAAACATAAAAGCTTTCTTTAGAAAATCATTCCTTTCGTAAACGCTAACATATAGGAACAACGTTAGAAATCATACTTTTCATAACCAAAAATGTGATTCACATCATCATAGAACATCTGAAATGTTAGAAGGAAATCTTAAAAATCAATTTTACTTTAGAAAATCACTCACAATACTAGGTTTCCTTTTTGCTCAGAATGCCTTGCCCAAACCCTATTTTCGTTGGAAATTTTCTTAATCAACACAACCCTTCAATAATTGTATCTTAACAAAATTTCAAAATAATACCCTTTTCTTCTATCTTAAGCTCTTACTTATATTAATCTTAAATTAGATTAGTCATTCCTTAAACTCTCAAAACTTGTCAGCTTCAGCTTAGCCGCAAAATGCATGCAATTTGCTTAAGACACCTGGATTCTTGATAACTTATAGAAATAAAAGTTATTATAACCTCTTTTATTAGAATAATGAGGCCAAAACGCATAAGAAGATGATCAAAACGCATAACTTATATTGCAAATTTACAAGTATTCAGAAATATACTTTACATGAGCTTCATGCCTGCTTTATCATGCATTAGTAATGGCTAAACGCAGGATTTTTAACAAAAGAAGAAGTTAGCCAATCGCAAAGTCTCTCACGAGAAGAAGAGGTGATAAGACCAAGTCACAATGTAAGAAGCGGTTTACTAGAAGACAAGAATAGAAGTTGGAGATGATGTGACTCGCAACAAACATCTTTTGGTGGACACCGCTGACATGCTTAGAAGAATAGAAATTTCTTGCTGAAAGTTGCCTATAAAAGAACTCCACCTCCACCATAACAAAGAGAGGCATGTGTGGGCCAAGATGACCAGATGTCTGAATAGACCAACCAAAGGCCAAAATAGCCCAATCCCTAGAGAGTAGTGGAAAGGAATAGCCTTTTCTTCGTTTGTAAAAGTTTTCTTCTTCTTCTCCTATCAGTTGTAAAAGTGAGAGTTTGACTCCTGAATAGGGAAGAATCCATACTCCTGTTGTCCCTTAACTTGTAATATTTTTCATTCTCTTTTCTCTCTATTTTTATACTTCTTTGTAATATATGTTGTTCATATTTTACAATGGCCTAACGCCTGCATTCTTTATATATATTACATGTTTATACCTTTGTAATTCATCATTTCTTAACTTCTCACCTGTTAACGTGTTATTAGTAGTTAGGTTTATGATAAGTTCTTGATAAGAAGTTGAACTTATAATTCTTGTCGCGTTAGTTGAGTTATGTTCATCGCTTGGACAGTGTATAACGCGCGTAAGGAGAAGTTTGGAGAAAAACTCCACCTTGCGAGATAACTTCCATCATTTGTGTTCTGAAAGGTGAACAAGTGTGAACATTAGGCACCGAGAGGTTGCTGTTCTTAATCATGAAGTTCTATAAGTATTATAAGTGAATTCTTCTAGATATATCTCATCTAATCAAGCACAGTCATTTGCATCTCAAAAGGTGAGCAAGTGTGGCGTATAAAGACTTTGAGAGTAGCTTGCCTTAATCATGAGTTGGTTAAGCAAGTTATATCGCATCGAAGCTCTTGTATTGCTTAATCACCTAATAATGCGTAGACCTTCCTTCACCTTTTTTCTTGCATACAAGTTAGTCTGCATATCCATCTTGCATCTATTTATTCCCCTTTACAAATTCTCTAGGCGTTCATAAGTAGTTTTAATCCTGGTTCTGATTCTTTTATACGTTATTTGATTAATTCTCTTATACTGCCTAATTGATGAGTAGATTCTAGAACTAAATTTTGATATTGATTCTATGAGTTCGACTCTGGATCATCCAAATAAACTTATTGATTCCCTTATACTTGGACAAGCAGTACGAAAGCCTGTACTCAACAAGGACTTAGTAGTTATGCGCTAAAGAGTATGTACTTTATATAATGATCATAACCAATGACTTATCGCATAGAATTAATTGTGCACTTAGTTAACTCCTTGAGTCCTAAGTTAACTTAAGCGTTACTCTAACTGAGTTTTTGGCGCTGTTGGTTGAAAAAACACGAATTCTCGATCGAGATCCATCAAGATCACCAATTAAACCCTTTTCTGTCTACGATATCGACCAACACAACCGCGAGATAAACTCGAGACTTCTTTATATTTCTCTCTTTTCTTTAGATATCAACTGAACAATCACTGGACATGCCTTAGGATTACACATATGTCTTCAATTTTACCTAGTATTCCACATGACTACCCGAGATTCATCTTTAAAACCCTTCTTTTTTTCATCTCAGTAGTCCAATACCGAGATACCTCTCCCATTGCACTGGAATTTGCTCTTTGTTTTCTATTTCGCCGAATTTCTCAAGGTTTCCTTGAGATTGCCTTTACAAGGCACTTAGCTTCTTATTTCCTTTCTTTTTAAGGCACGAGATCTCCTACCTTTAAGAATTTCATCCTTGAAATTTAAATAACATCTCTTAACTTCAAAACTTTTTGCAAACTTCAACTTTTATTACTTAACCCAAAAGATTACACATTTAATATTTATATTTTTGAAAGAAAACTATATACAATATTCAATACAACACTTAACTATTCTATTATTCTATTTTGCTTCAATGTCCTCGAAATTCTATTTGTAACCTTACTTGTAAATCTCAATAAACATTAGTTAAGCGCAAATCATAACTTTAATAGCAATTAGTAAAACATGTCTATAAGTTTCTTTAGAAATCATTTTGTTACTCATAAGCTATTGCTCGTGTAGCTTGAAACTATGTTTAATAAATAGCTTTTAAATCAAAGTGTCACTCACTAAGTCTCTCGACTTAGCCCTTTCAAATGTTTTTTCCACTTTTCAGATACAAATTGTGCATCCCCTGAGTGCTTAGCATACTGCTACTAGGCCAATAAGTTATAAAATGTTTAAATATTTTAAGTTTATTATTGGAGTTAGTGAGTTATATTGTTAGAATTTGTTGTGGGTTTATAAATCAGAATTGTTAAATATTTTTGTAAAATTGTTTTATAAAAGTTGTTTACTAAGTGGACTACACTAAAGTTTTATCAATTGTGTTATTTTGCTTCCGCATGCATATCATGTGAAATGTTTTAAGTTAAGGGTCAGCTAGTGTCGCTCATAAAAGAAGCGATATCGGTTGACTTCACATCATTTCTCGGGTTGAGGGTGGGTGATCTGGGAGGGGTTGTGACAAAGTATAATCATTTAACAAAGTTGTCAACAATTATAATTTATTATTATCTTGAAATGAACAATTAATAATTATATATGAAAATATGTTATTGAAATAATTCAAATAGAGAAACAATTTTTTTTCTCTATCTTTCAATTATAAGATCCATAATATACCATAATGGTAAGCACATTCTACATCTTTACATCAAAAGCACACTTAATTACAAAGTAATAATTAAAAATTGAAAAACCTAGTTCTTTGCATCCTCATCCCACTTTGTTCTTTTTAGAAGATGGCTCTTCCGACCTTTCTCTCTTTTGTCTCCCACCTCTACATTCTTCATTTTTTAATCTCCATCAATTTTTTTCATCTTTTCTATTGGGTTGATAACCTCCTCCTACCATTAATGCAACATGTTTTAGGGCTTCGTAGCCTTGCCTTGCAAATCTTCAATTGAACTTGTAGGAAGATTGATTGAAAAAGGAATGGTTCAAATGTATAAAAATGTATTGAATATGGTACGTGGCTTGGATAAAACATATGGGATTCCACCTAGAAAAACTTTGAAAGATAGTCATCAAAGAAGATTTACCGTGGTAGAATAAGATGTCTTCTTGTTGCAAGGGAGAAAGAAGAAAAGTATGTTTATATGTATGAAAGGAAGACCAAAAACTATCGTTAAGAAGACCATGGGATGGGAACTAAATTAATTGGAAGACCATTTAACTTCTCACAATTAATAAAAATAAAAATCAAAGAATCAATCCTCCTATTTCTCTTCTATATGTTATTGTCTTTTCCTCTTCCTCTCCAATCAACTATTTATTTTATGTAATTTGTACTGAAAAGACAAAAGTGTCATTGAACTACAGTGCAAGGACATAATTGGTCTAAACAATTAAAAAAGAAGAAGAAGAAGAAGATAAACCCCTCAAATCATGTAATTAAATGTATGACCTAGATCCAAAGAAAGGGAGCCTTGTTGAAGAGGAGTCTTATTTGAAAAGGATTATTTGGTTAAGTATGGATTAGGCATTCTGCGAAGAAGGACAAGATTGAGGAAAAGGCGATGCGAAGAGGAACACTTGCATTTAAGTACTGTTGCGTTAGAGTTGGGCGATGAGATGAGACTGGCAGGCGAGGAGGAGGTACGTGTTGGCACAAAAGAACTGAGCACCCTGTATAGTAACACGAGGAGAGGTATTGTGATTGAGTTTTGTTGGGATGAAAAAGGCAATTTGGTTAGACGATTGTGTAAATGCTAAATGACCGTCTAAGGGACAACAGATGTTCTATTATTTTCCAAGGAGAAAGTCAGGCGATAAAGAGTTGAGCATTCCAAGAAGATAAGGTTAGCGCTCCAAGGGAAATGTTTAATCACGAGTGATAGCTGGCAACATGTTGAACTTGGATTGGTCGCATGGCCTGATCACTTGTAGTTTGACATGTGTAGAGCATGAAGATGACTCACCAATTTGAAACATCACTATAAAGAGAGCCGAAAAGTTTGAAAGAAAACAACATGAGTTGTTAAACATTTTCAAAATTGTTAAGAGCAAGTACTAAGTGTTGAAAGCTAGTTGAGAGAATCATTAGGCGAGAAGAGAAAGTCAAAGTCAAAAGGGAAAAGGAAGTTGAGGTTAAGTATTTCTTGTTGGATCGGTATGGCAACCCTAGAGGGAAAGGGGAGGGGTGAATAGGGTTTTGTTAAACTTTTTAACAAATAAAAGGTAAATTCAACTAATTAGATTCTTTTTTAATTAAATAAATAACTTTGTAACTTTGTAAAATTTGTTAAATAACAAGATTGATAAAAGATATGAATGGAAGTATGCAATCAAACTCAACCAATAAGAATATGTAACTAAAATTAAATAAAAAATAATTAGAAAAGAGTTAAAGAAAAAGACACTGTAATTTTATAGTGGTTCGGTTAAACTTAACCTACATCCACTTTCCCAAGCACCTCTTGGGATTTTTATTGAAAATCTTCTTTTGACTCTTTCCACGGATTAGAACCGAACCGCTACTTGCTCCTTTTTCATATTCAAGAGCAAACCCAATCCTTTCCACGGGTTAGGATCCAACTGTTACAATATATTGAAGTTTTAAATCACACAAAAGAAAACTCTCTAAAAGAGTGAGTATACAATTTGAAGCTCACAAAGTTAATCATCACAATACAATAAGAATTCTCTCAAGAACAAGATGAAAAGAATAAAAAATGGAAGCTTTAGAGAGAACAACAATGTTGGGTTTTGCACTTTTTAAGGATTGTAAAATTTAATGATTTTATTTTAAAATTTGGGAAAAGTGAATTATTTAGAAAGAGAGGAAAGATAAAGTCAAAATCATTTTGGATCATTGGATATAAGTAAAAGAAAAATGAATGGTTGAGATTTAAACTCAATTAGCTGTTAGACACAATATAAATAATAATATAATAATATGTCTTTTCAAAATACTTTGCTTACAACCCAATAAAGCAACTTCACCATCTTTTAGAAAAACTAGCCGGTAGACACAAAGAAAAATAATAATATTAAAGCCATTTTCTTTTTAAATTCATTTTCTTTATAAAAGCCAATAAAACATAACCAAAAGTCACATTTGTTACTCCTCCATTGCTCCAAGTGGCTTTCTCTAATTGGTCCAAATTGAATACTTGGCCGCTAGGTCACCATCTCGGGTATTTTTTTGTTAAGCTACTTTTAGCAATATTTTTTTCGTTTGAACTTCGATTTGGGTGATTCAAGAGGCGTTAGAATCATTTTTCCAAGCTCTAAGTTATAGACTATTCAAATTAGTAAAATTGTCAATAAAAAAATCAGATTTATTATCATCAAAATATTAATTAATTTATTAATTAATTAAAATAAATTAATTTGAGATTAAGGGCCAAAAAGCGAACATTTTTGTGAGTGATCCTTATAAATAAATGAAATGTTTGTGTTTATGATCTCTTATAAGTGAAAGAAATGTTTTGTGATTGTATTGAAAGCATTCCTTCTTAATCTTATATTGTTTGATGTTTATCCCATGAGATTGTTACTAATGTGTTGTTATGTATTGAAAGTAAAGCTGTTGAGCTAACACTTCTTATTTATTGATTTTGATGATTGTATGATGTGTGGTGTTGTATGATCTATTGAGAGACACTGCTGGAAATCCTAAGTTTAACATAATACGTTGGTGAATGAGAATTCTAGGTCTGAGTGGGTAAATAATGGTGAAAGTGAATCCCAGGTCTAAACAAGAAATGATTGTGTTCTTGATGCCTGGATGCTGGTGAATGTGAATCTTAGGTCTAGGCGAAGAATGGATCTTAAGAAACTGGTGAATGTGAATTCCAGGTCTAGGCGACGAGACGCTGGTGAAGTGAATTTAAGGTCTAAGTAAAGAATGATTGTTGCGAGACGTTGGTAGAAAACCCAAGTCTCAGAAGTGAATTTCAGGTCCAGACGATTAGATATGGATGGGAGAATCCCAAGTCCTAACAATGAATGGTGAAAGTCTTGATGAAATGGAATGAAACACATGAAATTTATTGTGATTGTTATGGTTATTAGTTGATGCGATAAGAAATTATATTTATAAAAATAAGATTAATATCATTGAAGATGTTGTATTCCCCAAAAAGGTATTTTCAACTCATCACTCACTTGAATGCTCCAAATATTTGTGCATTCTACCACAAGAACACACCAGAACAAAATTCTACATTCTAGAATTTTCACATTTCATTCATCCAAATTCTCCTTTTTAAATGTGAAAATTACAACTCTATTTTATACTAATTAAAACATGGAATGAAAGGTCACAACATTTAATTTTATGCTTTTTTAACTATCGTAATAAATGAAAACACATAAATACATAATTCCTTAAACATTTAATTTTATGACTTTTGGGTTGTTAAAATAACTTTTCAACTTCCAAGCATTGCATCTCTTCAACTTCTTCATTGGATTCAATTTTGATTTCTTGATTCGTATCATTAATTTATGAAGCCCAAGCTAGGTGATGAGTGGTAGAACTAAGCCAGACATGAAGAGCCTAAAGTTATCATTTTAAGTCTTGTTGTAATTATAAAGTTCAATTCCATTTGTACTTGGTGTAAAGTGTTAAGTTAATAAAGATAAGAAGTTATATTTATTTCGTTGTCTTATTATTCGTGCTTATCACTTGGTAGTTAAAGAATCAATTCGAGAAGTGTTGAACACTAGGCGATGGAGCCAAGTCTAAAAAGTTAAGTCTTTCCACTGCGATGAATTGTGAAGGTCCTTGAAGTCCAAAGCTAAAGCTTTACGAGGAGACAAGTTGAAGAAGTTGTTTCGCTTACTAGGCATTCAACGTGTCACCTTGCAGTGAGATATGTGTTGCATCTAGGTGTTATGCCTTCATTTGATCACATGAAGTGACATTTGGGGCGGGGCGGGGCATGACATTAAAGCTCCACTCTCTTAAATCTTCTCAATTATAAATTAAATACATAAATTATTGCCACAAAATTATTGTAGAAATACAATTAATATGGTAGAATAGTGTGAAAGAACAATGTAATCAACAAAAAAAAAAAAAGAATTGTAGAAGAGTGTTCTAATCAAAGGGCAAAATGGGGAGAAAATGTTTCTATCTCATAGCCACTTTTATACCTACACTAGATATATATAGACACAAATGCTATTTGTTTGTTTATTTGTTAATTTATTAAGCTTCTATTTTGGAATCAAAAGAAAATTTTAAAATGGCAATTCCAGGATTAGTGTGTTTGGAGTAGCCATGACTTATTAAATTAGGTCTACCAACTCGATTACCCAATCAGAAGAGTGTGCAAAATTTATTTATTAAATCCTTTGCTTGTGAAGTTGTAAAATTAATTATTCAGTTTAGCTACTCCCAACTTTCTTTAACAATTTAAGAACTTTCAAAACACATAAAAGTTTGCCAAATGAATAAAGTTAGAAGTTAAAAGATTTAAGTATCTCTCCTCCATCTCTACCTCTATAAGTTGGTAAACTAAAACAAGAAAAAAAAATTAAAAGGAGATATCTCTAAACTAGTTTTAACATAGCATGTTCATATCAAAATCTTTACAAGCTTCTAATATTCTCTAGTTACAACATCAATAGATTATTAGAAGCTCGTAAAATTTAATATAAATAATTATTAATATTAGAAGCTTTTGTTGGATACTCCAATACTTAATGTTAATAGGTTGTCTTTGTGATGCAACTTGGGTCGAAGAAATCAGGTAGAATAAGGGTTTGTTGAGTTATGTGGATATATATCCCATAATTTTAATATAGATGGGCTTGTTTGTAAATAGTTCTTATTTTTGTTTTCTTCTTAAAAAAACCAATTTTATTGTTACAAGTTAACTTGTCAACTGGAACCTATCTCAACTCACCTAAAACATACATCATCTATCAAGAGATCAAAGTTCCAACCATTGGATATTGTTGAACTCAACTATATATAATTTCTCCAATATTGTTAGTTAAAATAAACAAATGAACTCAAGGAAAAATATCAATTTAGAAAATAAACTTACAATTTTATCAATTTTAATCTTACACTTTAGATTGCAATTTTTTTTTTTTTTTTGTATAACAACTTTAGAGATGGGAGGTTAAACCTCCTGCATCTAAATTGCAATTTTCGACTTAGAACTTTAAACTCCTTCCAATTTTAACCAATCTAATAAGTTATTGACGACCTATCTAATAAGTTATTACTCAATTATCAATTTTCTCTTAATTATAGAACATTTATACAATACAATTGGTTATTTCTCTAGAGAAACACACATAGAGGGTTTTTTTCTCTTTTTCTTTTTCTTTTTCTTTTTCTTTTTTTTAAATTTATGAATTATGAGAATGTAGTACTCTAATTGTGTATTGAGATACTTATGCTTGTGCAAAACTTTATTTTATTGAATTTACTGAATTTATGAATAATTTTATATTTTTTTTTAACATTAATATATATAAATTAGCTAGATCAAATAATTGGATGTTGATGGTCACAGTATTTTTGTGAATTTAGATTTTGATTGGACCAATATATTTATGAGTGTTTGAGTTGCGAGTTGAGTTATAAAGTTTGAAGTTTTATATATAGGTAAAATTTATATTATATGTGATTGAGGTGCATAGTTATTTTTGCTAAGTGTTTTTTAAAAGTTGAGTTGAGTTTTGAAGTAAAGTATTTGGTGCAGTTTTTTCTAGCCTAAACCAATTTGCTTTTCTAATGACTTCTTTTTTAATTTTTTATCTAATAATACTACACATTCATTTTTCCAAAAAAAAAAGTGTATGGATTACCTTTTTTTTTTAATTTTTAGAGTTACAATAACAAGAATAATCCAATAATGAGGATTACTCAACACCCAATAACGGACTACCTAAGTCAATATTATAAGAGTTGGGTTGGGTTGGATTGTGTTTTTTTAAAATGTGGGTTGAGTTCAAAATTTTGTTTTTTTACGGGTTGGGTTGGGTCTAGGATTGGGTTGAAAAATTCGGTCCAATCCAACCCAACTCAACCCAAATTATATATATTTTTTATTATTAATTGAAAAAAATGAAAAAAAAAGAAAAGGTTGGTTGATATTTAGGGATGACAACCCAACAACCCAATACAAACCATATTTTAAGAGTTGGGTTTGGAATCCTATTCGGTTATTTGGGTTGTCAACCCAACCAATCTGAAAATATGAGTTGGATTGGAAATATCCTCCAACCCAACCCGTTTACACCTCTAGTGACACATGTATATTACTGGAAGTTTTAAAAAGGGTTTTGTTTAAGAATAAAAATACTTTAGAAAAACTATTTTCACTATACTAATTTATTGTAAAAGAATCACTAAAAAACAAAAATTTGAAGTGTAAATATTTGGTGAATTTTACTATTTTTTACAACTTCCCTTTAAAATAGGGTTTTGGGTTTACTTTTTTATTCATGCATTTTCTTTTTTTTTTTTGCTTAATTTTTTTGTTTAGCCCTCCAATTGTACCCATGTTTTTTCCAAAAAATTTAACACTCAATTGGAATAGCAATAGCAACTTATAACCTAATTCATATATGTTTTACAATTCTACGTGTAATCATTGTACTTGAGTTACAAAAAATATTTATGTTTTATGAACAATAAAATTATACTACAATTTCAAATTAGTCAATTGTATGAGTGTATTGTGAAAAAAAAAGAAAAAAAAAACAGTAGGTCACAAAGGAATCTAGGGCTAATTATAGCATCTTAGACCAAATTGTTGGCAAAGTTTACCATGCACGCACGTTAATGTTGAAAATGTGATCAAAAGTTATACGTTCTTTAGATAATTAAGAGACGATAATTGATATATATTAAGGGAGAAAAATTATCATCAATGGTATGAAACATTTTAAACAAACCTAAAAGTAAAGTCATGATGGGTTATTCTTGAAATGCACATTATCATAATATCGTGTAGATATCAGAGTAGCACCAGATCTTAGCCATGTTGGTAGAATCCTCCAGTGTCGAATAAAGAAATTGATAGTTTTAAAAGTTGTAGTCATTGTGGCATAGCCATAAACGTGGTTGGCACAAATGTTGTAATTCACGAAGTTGAACATTGGAGCCGGTCGTTGGAGGTCTTCATGAAGTTATGTGTATAGAGTAAGTCAGCAATAGTTACTAGTGGTCATTGTAGCGAAGTTGAGCACCACAAAGATAGTTGACGAAAGTGGTCGTTAGAGTTGATCATTGACAATGGTCGATGGGTGGAGTTATTCAAAAATTTGGAAGGAGGGGTGTTTAATCGTATGAGATTCCATCTCAAAACTAATTGACAACAAAAGGAATAACACATTTATAAGAAATCTCCTTGATTTTTCCAATGTGGCGCTCTTAACATCTCAATAGAGAGGGTGTGAGGGTTGATTGGAAAATAGAGGTACATTTTGAAAAAAAAAATTAAGTAAAAGAGGTGTTCTGAAATAAATTAGAGGAAGGGGTGATTTTTTTTGTTTTTTAATGGAGTGCGTATGTTCTCTTTCTTTCTTTTTCTTTTTCTTTTATTCTGTTACTTCTTGTAACACCCGAGATTAGGAGGCAGACATGATGAATAAACCAGTATCACATCTGAATGAGAGAGATCTTGAGAACATGAGAGTAATGTTAAGAACTACTTAAAACAATTAACAATTAATACTTATACCAAAAAGGTGCATCTTCCTTTTTGGTGGCTTGATCATACGAACTCCAAAGTTAAGCGTGCTTAGCTTAGAGGAATTCAATGTTGGGTGACCCCTTAGAAATATTTCTAGGATGCATATGAGTGAGGAAAAAACATCTTGAAAGGACTCGTGTTGGTTTGTGGAATGTTGAAGACTCGAATTTCAAATCTTAAACCTAGGGAGTTACACGTCTTTCCTTCGTTTTTTCTTCTTTTTTTTAGGTCTTTTAAAAAATATAATAAAGTAGCAAAATATTTACATGTGATGTGATTAATTGGCATCCCGACGTGTAATATATTTGAGAAACAATTGTTTAGATTTGGCTTTCTTCTCTATACGATCGTTTAGATTTGATCATTTAGATTTGGGTAGCCAAATCAAGATTGTTTTGGTACTCGATCGCTTAGATTTTTCAACCGTGCATAATGTATTTGGGAAACGATCGTTTAGATTTGGTTGTTCTTCTTTATAAGATCGTTTAAATTTGATCTTTTAGATTTTGGTAGTCAAATGGAAACGATTTTTTTGTACGCAATCGTTTAGATTTGCCAAAAGATCGTTTAGATTTGATCGTTTAAATTAGAGTAGTCAAATCTCAATGGTTTTTTCCTCAAGATTTTTTGGATTGTTTAGATTTGTTAGACGATCGTTTAGATTTGGTTATTTTTATACACAATCGTTTACATTTGGCAACAATTTTTTTTTCACAATCTATTATATTTGGCACACGATCTTAAAAAACCAAATAACAGTTTGAAAAAAATTACAAAGAAAAAGACAATGGAAAGAAAAAGAAAAATTGTAAAAGAAAAAATATGAAAAGGAAGGAAAAATGAAAATATTAAAAAAAATGATAGAATAAGAGAAAAAGACGATGGAAAGAAAAAGTATCACAGAAGAGGAAAAGAAAAAAGATTACAAAAGAGAAGAGAAAAAAGACCATGATAGAGAATGACAAACTTGAAATTTTTTTTAAAATGATAAATTTCATGGATTTTTTCAATTTGTGACACGGGTCGTAAATATTTTATCTATTTATGGAAGTTAACCTTTTCTACATTTATTTTTATCAATTTGCTTCTTTTTTTTTCTTTTTTTTCTTTTTTTTTTTAAATTTACTTTTATTTTAGTATTGAAATTCTTATATATGGTTTTTTTTGTGATAAAATGTATTTTTTATTTTTAAAATTTGTCTGATTTATTCCTATACTAAAATGACATTTTCAATTAAAAAAATGATTAATTTTTAGTATATTTTATTTCAATTTGGTTTCAAGTTTCGTAATGTTAATGTTACAATTAATGTTACAATTTTACTTTTTACATTTGCATTCAGTTCATTTATGTCCTAATAAATTTAAAATAATTCTATATGAAGACATGATTTACTTCAATTTTTCATTAAATGTTATTTTTATTGCTAACGTCTATTAATCCATTAAGTATATTTTTTACCATTATTAAAAATAAAAAATAAAATTTTACTTTATATAAAATTGTTTTTATTATTATTAGAAATGTAAATCTTGAACGTAGGGATAGAAAATGAAACAAATTCAAATCATAAAGTAAAATTGTAATATAAACCAAACAAAATTTACTGAAAAAATAAAAATTGAAAATATCATTTCATAGCATGGGGATGGATTAGACTCAAAATATAATAAAATACAAGATAATATTTAAGAATTTCAATACCAAAATAAAAGGACAATTTAAAAGTAAAAGAAAAAAGGTAAAGAAAAAAAGAAGCAAATTAATAAAAATTAAGATAAAAGGTAAATTCATGTCCATTTAGTTCATTCAGTTTCAAAACAGGCACTTTGATCTCCATATTTGCTAAATACTTCTAAATAATTCTTGATTTAACTTTAATTTAATGGAATACTTACTAAATCGTTGCTATGTAAACATTAGTTATATTTGATAAATATACAATTATATTGAATTAGTTAGAAAATAAATCAAAATAAAAACTTTATAATATACCTATAATTTTAAAATATTTTTTATTTTTTATTTAACTTGTTAGTGAAAAAAAGATATGTCTTTTTTATTTAACATGTAAATTCAGAATATGACAAATAGACATAGATAATTGATAATTGATATTTATAGTAATATTCTTTTTTCTAATCTAAAATTATATTTAGCTTTTCTTTTTTCAATAATTTCTTTAAAACTTAGATGTTAAATAAAAAAAAGTATCCATAAAAATTGTTTAAATTATAGATATATTTTAAAGCTTTTATTTTAATTTATTTTCTAACTAATTCAATATAATTCATATTATCAAATATAACTAATATTTACATCAGTATTTAACAGTCAGTAAATTGAAATTAATTTATAGAATATTTAGATGCATTTAGTAAATATGGGATCAAAACATCTAATAGACATGAATATTAAACTTCAGACGTTAAAAGTATATTTTAAGTTGAAAAGAAAAAGAAAAGAGGGCCAGGAAAAGGAATAAGAAAAAAAAAAAAAAAAAGGAGGTGGAGTGCGTCTCACTCCCTATAAAACAAAAAAATCACCTATATTTCCTGATTTATTTCAAAACACCTCTTTTTTTGTAATTTTTTATCTTCAAAATCTACCACATTTTCCAATTAACTCGAGAGGTGAAGGTAGAATTACTTCATAAATAAACAATTAATTTGTTATTTTAATATTATAGATATTTAAACTTAAATAATCTATACTATATATATAAAAGTGGCTAGAAGTAGAAATTTTTTTCTCTCCATTTTGTCATTTTTAAAAATTAGATTTACTTATTATAACTTTGGTTTTATTGTAATTGACATTTTCATTTCATTTATTGTATTTATAATTAATTAGTACAATTTCTCTTTCAATATTTAAGAAAACTAAACTCTTAATTATTCAATAAAAAGAGAGTTGAAAGATTAGAAAATGAAATACATAAAGTTTTTTTTTTTAATTTGAATTTGTAAATATTAATTAAATAATTACTGATTTTACATTTAATTATATTAATAAAAAAAATTCAAGACTTATGAACATTTAAATTAATAAAAATAATATTTAAAATAGGTGGTATAAGGTCAATAAAAAAAAATAGAAAGGTTAGAGGATGAAATACGATAAGGTAGACAGTTTTTCTTTCTTTTAAATTTTAATATATAAATATTAATTAAATAATTAATAATTTTACATTTAATTATATTTAATAATGGAATTTCAAGAGTTATGCCATCTCTCCAACTCAACTGTATAAAGGGCTATCCTTTACTATTTTTTGATGTTAATTTCTTTGTTGTGTATTCTTTTTTCTCAATTCATTCACTCAATTTTTTTTTTCTTAAGAATGCAACACTATTTTGTATTAATAAGAGATGTATATATGTTTTGACAAATGTTGTCAAACTAAGTTATTAATCTTTATGGCTTTCATAGATGTTTTCAAGTTATTTTATATAATGATCTTACACCAATAATAGAATGTTTTGTAATCTTTTAAGTTTCTCACTGTAACACTTTTTTAATATAACTTCGGGCTATAATTATGTAAAGTCAATATTCTTTTTATACAAAAAGATTTTTTTTAATTTGTTTTTTTTTTCTCAACTCATTTACTAGAATTTTTTTTGTTTATATGTAGAGTAGTGAAGAAGGGTTTAGGATCAAAGAGTGATTGATTATGACAAATTACGAACAGTTTAGTGATGCCAAATTTGAAGAAAGATGTCTTATGAGGTAAAAAATGGTGAGCCTTAGAACAATTATGAAGATAACGAAAATGAAATTCTAATGTTAATCAAGCAAAATTTCAATTTGGTTGGTGCTGAAAGTTTATTACGGTGAAATTATTCCTTTTTTAGATGTAAAATTTAGTATATTTCCAAATTAACCAGATTAGATTAGTTTAGTGTTTATATATGTTTTTTGAGTTATTTAAATACTAAAATCATCTAAGAGTTAGTTATATAATGTTTACTAGGAAAGTTTTGGTGTGCGTACTTTCATATTCCTATAAATTATATATGTTCAAATAATACGAGATCACACAACAATTTTAATTATACAATACGAGATTCTATTTGAATACAAGTTCATATCATTCTATTTATATAAATTCTGCTATTTTCATGTACTAAAATAAAATGATAAATTTTCCATGTTACTAACTAATATTCAAAATAGACAAAAGAATATTAGATACATACATTTCTTATTCAATCACTTCATCTTCTTCGTGCTTCACCACTACCACTTTCTCAAACGCTTTCGCCCAGTGAATCAAACAACACAAATCCCCCCATTTTCCCCATAATTATCTGTTCCTCTTTCTTCTACTCAATTAATCTCAAAATTTTCATCAATTTTCTTTTTTTTTTTTTTTTTGTAATTTCAGTTTTTTGAATAACATGTCTCTGTTTTGAACTTCGATTCTGGTATCATATCAGATTCCCGCCCTTCTCTCCAATGGTGCAGGTCTCCGACGGTGGCAGCGGAGGATTCTCGTAATAATAAATTCAGTCTAAAAAATATTGAATTGGTATTTTGCTAATTCCAACTTTGGCCCTATTAAGTAGTAACGAGCATTTAACAAGAAGCTCCAAATTCCACCGGTAAGGTTTTTAATGCTTTAAGACTCCCCGCAGGCCACAGCAGCATTCATTCATGTACCATTATAATTTAAAATTAAATTTCCTTCTTTTTCTTTTTCTTTTTCTTTTTATTTTGTAACAAAAATTCATTAAATTTTACGTCAAAATGAAAATGTGACGCAGTCCCCTTCCCCGTTTGAAATTAAAGTCAAATTCACGTCTTAGAAGGAAATAAGTAGGGGTAATATCGTCAATTCATTTTACAAATACAATAAATAGTACTCGTGGCGGCTTATGGTTCTTTCACGTACTAAAGATTCTGCGATGGCTCCTTGACGTCCCCATCTTCACAATTCAGCGCGTGGCTTACAATCCATTAAACCCTCCTATGACCTCACACGTGCGCTTCGTGCGTGTCTTTCTGCCTCTTCTATTTTCCATTAACCTTTACTTTTCGTGTGCCCTGTGCTCTTTTTTAATATCACTTGCTTGCTTTTGTTCAATGCACGTTTTTTTCTTCTTCTTAATCATGACACAAATTATGATTAATAAATCAAATCATAAAAATTGTTCACTTTACCCTATTTCTTTTAATAATTCTTAATTCATTATCCGAATAAGATAATTAATAAATAATATATTAAAAATCATGGAAGTGAATGTCAATGTTACGTGACCTCCAGTTCCTTGTTTTGGTGGTGGTCTTAGGGTTTGGTTCTCCAGTTCCTTGTTTTGGTGGTGGTCTTAGGGTTTGGTTCTCCACCACCGTTTAGGTTGGGTTTGTCTTCCTAGTCTCAAAGTTAT
>JBBPDI010000032.1:6266823-6285342 GCA_037974545.1 Cucumis variabilis | reverse complement strand
TATCAATGCAACTATATATTATGACAAGATTTGAATGATGTCTCCTTTCAATACGTTAGTTGTTAGAATATTGTTTTAGCACATTAATATGTGTCTAAGGCGCTAGATGAACAAGTTTCTTTTTTTTTTTTTTTCAATTCTTAACAATGTAGTTTAAGTCTTTTGTATTTTCTTATATAATCTTTTAATTGTTTATTTTTTGTTATTTATTTTCTGTAAAAAAAATTCTTTTTCTGTATACAACTTTATTTTTATGATGAAATACAATTTTTCAAGCATTTCGGGTTAAATATTATTTTAAAATTTGATCATTTAGGTTCATTTGATTTTTTTTATTTAAAAATTAAGTTTGTTTAAAGAGAACTTATTTTACAATTACAAATTACCATGTCATTTTTCAAACTAACGACAAAATCATAAATAATCAAAGGCATGCATCCCCAAATTGAAATTGAATACACAAGTTAGTAAATTAATGATGTCATATATTTTCGTTGTCACTATTTGATTAACTTGAATAAGATGTATTGGTATTAATATTCAAACTAAATTTAATTACACCGAAAAATCTACTTAATTTGACCCATAAACCAATTCAAACCCAAAAATTTAAGTGTTTGGGTCTAAGTATCAAGTACATGAATCAACAAAGCCTAAGCACACACTTGATCTTTGGCATTGTCGTATTTAGATGCATGCAAGGTGAACTCAAAAACTCATGATCAATTTTTTGGGTTGAGCCAACAAAACTTTGAGATAAGTGCTAATTCGCATTACATTAGGACATTAAATTCTACACATGTATTTTTCACCTCCATTAAGTAACTTTTAATTAATCTCTCTTTGATTAGGTTGAAATTGAGTCTTACACACATCAAATACTCGATTGGTATTCTGTTTTCCAAAATAAGGAAAATCCAAATATTATAATAATTGTGTAACATATTTGTAACGATTAACTAACTCAACAGTTTTTTGGTCAATGGAATTCTTGATTTGTGGAAGCATTCGTGAAGTATCCCTCAACCAAATCTTTTCACTAGCATCAGTTGGTAGCTTTTCAGAGTCATATGATCATCCACCTCAACGCTTCTAACCAAATGGAAAATATTCGATTTTCATCGATAGTAATTAGTTCCATTAATATTTGATTTCCACCAATAGTAATTAGTTCCATTCAACTTGAGTTCGAAATGATCTCGTACGAGAGATGACTATTTTCTTGTCATCCATACTTTCGAATACATATAGAAATACAAATCAAAAAATCTAAAAGAAATATGTATCAATCAAATCCTAAGATACTGACAAAACTTTTTGATTGATGGATTTTGTTATCCAAATCTAGATCAAACAATTACCGTACACACCAAGAGTTAGTCCGAGTCGAACTCAAAAAGCATGTTGGTTTCTCAAGTAAAATTGTTTCCAACCCAAGGTAACCGATGGGGCTGTTATGGGTTGGTTTTGAAAATAAATTGCAAAATAAATGTAAGTTGAAGAAATTAACATAACAAAATCTAATTTTTGTTCGACGAAATTCCTATTCAATGAATTTGATCATGCTTTTATTTTCACTAAACTTTTAGATTGCTTTCATCTAACCAAATCAATTGGAAAAGCCAATTAATTTGTCCTAAGTAACTAATTGAACTGATGAAAAGAAAACAAAATTGAAATTACTATCTATTGTATTAAGATCAAGAGCTAGGGTGAACAATATATTGATTTTCATTCGTCTAGCGAATTATTAGATTACTCAATTCTAAGTTTGTGCTATAGGCTTTTCATGAAATTCATCCATTCTGTCTTACAGAGTCGTGCACAGCGTCGTAGAACGCCATGACACTACAAGACAGAGGCTAAATTAACTTCTTTTCTTAATGCATTTGCTTCGATTGATGTCACTTGACTTTGTATTTGTGCAGTTAAGCTCCAAATTGACATCAACATTGATATCTACCATTGAATTGATCGAATACCTATAAAATAACCATTTGTAAAATCATCGAACGATCCTAAAAGAGTTAGATAGCACATTTTTTGTGCTATCAAATACCCTAAACAAACCACAAAAAAGTGAAAATTTTGACGGCATGAGAGGCAGAGGAAAACCCTTTTAGGAAAAGCTTTTTCATCTGGATCCATGTGATACAGATCATGTAGGGAGAATGTAAAGCCAATCATTGAGAGCAAAGGAAAAGGCTCCAAGGTTTAGCTACTCCTTAGTCACTCCATGTGGCTTCATGCCACAACACACCACGTGGAATTTCTTGATGAATCTGTATGAGTCCTCACCTACAAGGGCATGAAAAATGGGCAATACGTGAATTAACCTCATTTTAAGTTCAAAATTATATGTCGTTTTCGGGTATGTATTACAAAGAGGTTGTTGGGTAAAGTTAGGAAAAGCAAGGTCCCTCAAAGTCGCTTTGGTATAAGATTCGCCCTACTCTCAACTTTCTACTCTAAAAGTTTTCTTCCATAAACATGACACAAATGTCCTTTTGTGAAGGCCTTTTCTCTCTATTTTCTCTTGTTCTCTGTCTCTCGTTTTGTCCAAGCTCTGCAAAATACAAAAATAAATTTGATCATGGGAGTATTAGGTCATATAAAGGAAGAGAAAATAAAGAACAATAAAAAGTAGAAAACTCTTTGATAAGAGAAATCTAGGTGCTCATCGACAACCACACCAGTTTAATTTGATCAAAGAGTTCATCTCCCAAATTCAAATCTAATAGATATTGAATTACATACTAAGAGCTAGTCCTAGTGGTAGTATGGGTCAAACTCAGGGAGCACGTTGGTTTCTCAAGTAAAATTGTTCCCATCTCTAGGCAATCGAAGAGGGAGAGGGAGTTAAGTTGGTTTCAACTGCAACAAAAATAAATTGCAAAATAAACGTAAATTTAGGAAATTAATATCAAAAGAATCTAGCTTGGATCTAACAAAATTTCCTATTCAATGTATTCGATCATGCTTTAATCATCAGTAAACTTCTAGATTGCTTTCGCCTAACCAAATCAATTGGAAAAGCCAATTGATTTGTCCTAAAAAGCTAATTGATACTAATTGAATCGGTAAAAAGCAAACAAAATTTTAATTACTATCAATTGCATTAAGATCAAGGGCTAATTAGAGTGAACAATTAATTTCCATGCGTCTAGCTAATTATTAGATGACTCAATTCTAAGTTGATTAGAACAATGCACACATAAATTTGCTAGCAACCTAATCTAACCAATTACTTCATACAATTATCATGCAACCAAGAAAATTACATAACAATTAAGCAAACATCGTAGAGTCTCAAGCGCCCTAGATTATAATCATTATATTCAGAATTGAAAACTGACAATAAGAAATTTAAGTTCAAATATCACAAATGTTTAAAATATGGAAAATCCAAAACAACCTAAGCTAGATAATAGTACCTTAGCCCATTCTCAACATGCCGAGTAATAGGGAGAAGTTTGAATGCATAAACAATGACTGGGATCAAACAAATTCAGACCTAGATGGCGGGAATTCTTTATAAAAAAAATGGTATGGCAACGCAACGCTAGGTACAGCATTGCGATACTGATAGAAGTTCACACGCGGGCATTGTTCGAAGTGTTGTAGCGCTACAAAACAAGAGCTTAATTAGCTTCTTTTCTTCATGCATTTGCTTCGGTTGATGCCTCTTAACTCTGTATTTGCCCAATTAAGCTCCAAATAAACATCAACACTAGTTTCAACCATCAAATTGCTTGAATACCTATGAAATAGCTAAATAAGAACGTAAAATCATAGAATTATCCTAAATTAAGCAAAATTAGATAGTACATTTTTGGTTCTATCACTTTTCCTTCAACAAATCACAAATAAGTGAAAATATAGTCCAAACACACAAACTAGTTAAAGGATCACACAATTTCGATCAAGAAAACACTGAAGACGGCTCAAAACGAACAACACATGTGCCTAGGTGGCAGACAATGGTGTGGCATGTGAGCTTTACACGCTACTTAGATCAACACTGAATTTACACACTTGTAGTTCGATGACTAGGCTCCCTATTGGAATGCATGGTGCAAAAAGAGGCAGATGGTGACAACTGGCGACAACAAACAAATCTCAGATAACCCTAGTGGGCAAAAATATATACCCACCCCTCCACAAAACTCTAGGTTTAAAGCAAAAGGGTTCTCAAACCTAAGATTCTCAAAACCTTAACTTTCTCAAACGCTCTGACACCAAGTAAAAACTCTTAGTTTGAGAGAATTAGAATCATCTTATTCCATTCACTATCTATCTAGGTAGCTAAGAGGAACGATATGCTACCTAACCCTTTAAATATTTGAGTTATATTCAAGGTTAACTTTAACCAATGTTATTGACATGATATATGTAACGACCCAACTAAATAGATAATAAAAAGAGGAAAACTAAATGGATTATTGAAGAGAGGAAAACTAAATTTTCATTAAAAATATCATGAAAACATGTTGCACAACTAGTTCTACAATTTTAAAGATAATAAAAATAAATAGATAAAAATATTTAAGCTTAAAACACTGATAACGAACAATGAAAAGTAAAAGCAAAACTGTGTCTCCATATGGCATATCATGGATCCTTCATGTCGCTCGCCGATTTTCCTCTATCTTTACCTTTGCCTGAAATATTAAACATAGAAAAGGATGGGTATAAACATATACTCAGTAGGGGACTCATTAGTAGTTTCGCTAGGTGTCTGTTAACTTTTCATAGGGTTCCGTACTATCGTGCTCCCAAACACACGCTATCCAGTGATCTCGTAGGGACACATCTGAGCTCTCGATGAACTCGAAGGAAACACCTAAGAGAAATTGATCTTTGACAAACCCGAAGGAACATCTAAGAGTATTGGGTTGTAGTGACCCCGTTGAATCACTCATAAAAGTTAACCACACAGGCATAAGTCATACATGCATAAATGGATGGTGATCCCGAGGGACACCCACATGGATACAACCCTAAGACAAAGTTAATAGAACACCATAGTCCATAGCATGTGATATATCATTAACATCCTACCATGACATGAATATTAATAATAACGTACTTATCATATTATTAACATACAATGCTTCATAACATATAAGTCATCTCAGTCATAACACATCAGTCATAATCCATAGTCATAACACATCAGGCTATAGCCATAACCTATCATCTGTATAAGTCGTATTATGCATTTTAGCTCCATCAACGCATAATAGAAAATACATGCAAGCTCTTTAATCTATTTCCGAAGGTCTAATAGTAGAATCTCTTACTTGAGATTAGCTAAAAATATTCCTTTGTTGACAGTAAAAATTCTCCAATTAATTCAATCTTAATCATAAAAGAAAATTTCAGTATCTTAATTAATAAAATTAAGAATTAACTTTCATTTAAAAATTCTCCCAAATAAACTTGTCCAAAATTGAGGTTGACACCAATTCAACCTTGATGGAAAAAATTCGTCATTTAAATCTTCAAGATTTGCCAAATGGACTTTCCAAAGGCATGCTACCAAAATCAATCCCAAGATGAATAACCTTTTCTTTTTCCATTTTTCTGTTCAATTTAAGCATTCCAATGTTATTTATAGACTCAAACAATAATATTTATCATTATTATTTTTTTCTTTTAGGATATATATATAAAATACCAATATATACATATATTTTTAGGAGCATTTTTAAAAATAACAAAATAAATTAAAATATTTACAAGCTATAGCAAAATTTTGGATTCTATCAATGATAGTGTTCTATCACTATAGTATATCAATGACTATCAATGATAGAATTTGAGGTAGGTTGTAAATATTTTGTAAAATTTGCTATTTTTAAAAAAAATTCAAATTTTTATTCCCATCACCTTTCCTTTATAAATTCCTTAAATGCACAAAATTTTAGGTATTTATAACCATAAATAATAATAATAATAATACTTCTTTATTATTATATTATTCTCTCACCAAAATATATAATAAACATATATATGTTTATTTAAACAATTATTCTCTCTCTTAATTAAATTCATCATCTTTTCTCGTCCAATCAAATCTTCTCACTCTTCATTAAATTCCATCAAATCCAATTAATTTTATTATTTTACCAAAATAATTATACTTTTACAAATAATTATATATTTTCAAAATATAATTATTTTCTTTTTCTTTCTAAACAAATATTCTCTCTCCAAATAATTATCCTCCCATAAATAATTTACTTTTGTCTTCTCTACAAAATACAACATCGTTCTCTTAAATAATTATATTTTAACAAATATAATTTTCTTTTTCTTTTCCATGATAATTATATATATAGGGATAATAGGGAGTGATTAGAGAATTAGTGGGGAGAGTCTTGGTATAGAAGAATATAGATATAATTTAATTTGGAGGCTAGGTTTGAGAGGCTAGAGAGAAAAATTGTCTCTACAATTAATTATTTGTCAAATGAAGCCATGGACCCTTAATTGGGTATAATGACCTATATATTCAAATCCTAATTCTCAGAGTTATCATAGATATATAATGACTTATATATAGGCATGCGATAAAAGGGGATGACACCTACTTAAGCATTGCTATGTTTAAAGATATATTATGTACGTGTTGGTATCTATGTCCTAAAAATCATAGTTTATAGTTTAAAATCATATTAGTAAAACTCACTTCTAGTTTGAGTATAAGAAGTAAAATTTGACAAAGTTTTTTTAAATTTGCGTTTTGGATAAGAGGGGGTGTTTTGAAATAAGACCTTGTGATAAGAAGTTGGTGTTTGAATCAATCTACGTAAAGGATTAAGTGATAAAAATTTATATGGTTAAGTATGAGTTTTGCGATCAAGAAGTTAGTTCGCGAGGAAGTTTTGAGAAAAGAAGGATTTGCGATAAGACCTATAAGTCTAAATGTTCACAAGAGAAAGAGTCTTTGAGAGAAAAGGTTGGGTAGTCCACAAAAGAAGTTATTGCGTTAAGACCTTCAAAAGTTATGTTGAGCGGTTAAAGCTATTCACGGAATGGAATTAGGCGAGAAGAAAGGTTTGACGAGAAAATATCAAATCTAATTTGATAGGGGTTAACGTGTAAGATTAAAGATTTAAGCATGGCTAAGATAAATATTAATTTTACACGTGTGAGGTTTTAAGTAGGAGTTGGCAATCAGACAAAGAACTAAGAATGACTAACCTGGTTAAGGAACTGTATAAATAGAGGATTTGGTCATTAAGTAAGCACGAAGATTTTTTTAAAGAGCTAAAGCGTTGTTGTTTTGCTCTTGCTAAAAGAAGAAGAAAAATAGGGTGTTAAGTGTTGTGATTTGTTCTACGAGAAGGCTATGTGAGGAAGAAGAAGAAGAAGAGATTTTTCGTTCTAAGGCTAAGTATTGGTGAGTGATCTTTTCTTAAAAGTCAAACATGTTTTATAATGTTTAAAGCTTGATTTGATGACTATGATATTGATTAAGAAATGGTTTTTAAACCATTAGTTGCTTCCTTTGAATGAGCTAACTGTTATATGCACATAAGGTTAAAGACACTATGTAGAAAATGCTTGCATGGTGAAGTAAAGTCGACCAATGTAGAAAAGGACTGCATTGTGTTAGACGGTCTGAGTAACAAAGACAAATCTGTATTATGTTAGGCGATCTAAATGCAAGGTAATGAGACCAAGCGTAGAGAACAATTCGAAATCCTTGACGGAATGAATGATTGTGACTAATGTGTGTTTATGCGAGATGATGCTCTATGTAAAATATTTTACGAAATGATGTGTTTATTCATAAACTGATTTGTGTTTAAATTTATGATTTGGCAAAAAGGATTTATCAAAGGATATTGTAAAAATGTTTTCATAAAACATCACTAAGTCTTTTAGACTTACGTTTTAAAATGTTATATTTTAAGATCAGGCATTTAGGCCAAGTTGAGAAAAAGGTTGAAAGGCTTGCAGCGAGTTGAGAAAGCTACTAGGCGTTTAAGAGTTTTGATTAATATCATTTGTTTCGGTCAAGGTGTTGTAATCGTCTACTATGTAAGAAACACATGTTGTTAATTAAGTTTAAGCTTTGGTTATGCTGATTGCGTTGAGCTTTAACGCCTAAAGCAAATTATTTCAAGTATTTGGCGTTTAAACAAGGTAAAGGGTTTAAGATGAGTGTCTTGGAATTTAATCGCGTCAAAACGCTTGTTGTTAAATAAAAGTTTAACTTTCGATGCGTTATGTTTATCTCTATCGCATGGTAGTTTAAAAGGAGTTGAGTTTGAGCTAGGCGATAAGACTAGTTTCAAGGTTTTAAGCTAAATCACGTCCTATCTGCATTATTTTCTGCGTTTTGGTTGTTTTGTAGATCGGGGTGTGACAATTTGGTATCAAAGCAATATGTTCCTTAGGAAATTGTAAGTAAGTTCAGGTAAAGTTGAGCTAAAAGTTTGAGTTATTTTGTAGGAAGATTTTAAAGGACAATGAATTCAAAGGTTTATTCTGTAAACCTCTATGCGAGAAGAGATCAAGAAGAAACTTTGTATGATAGAGTTGCGGAGAGGTTGATTGGCGCTTTAGCTCAACAGCTTAAGGAATAGTTTGGAATACAAAGGTTGAAAGCATTAGGAGCCACTGAGTTTAATGGAACTACTAAACCAGAAGAAGCTGAAAAATGGTTAAGGACATTGGCAGTGTTTTCGCATTATGCAGTGTCTAGAAGAAAGAAAATTAGATTTAGCAGTGTTCTTGGTGCAAAAAGAAGCTGAAGATTTGTGGACTTTAGAGGAAAGCAAGCGAGGAAGGGTGACTCGGGAGGAATTCAAAGAAATATTTAATAGCAAATATTTCTCGTTGACGTATAGAGAAGAAAAGAGAGATGAGTTTCTCCATTTGAAATAGGGAGAACTCTTAGTTGCTGAGTATGAGAAGAAATTCACAGAATTAGCAAACATTGGTGTTAATCATAGATGAGAGAGAATGATATAGGCATTTTGTAAATGGTTTGCATGAAGAGATTAGGACACTTATTATGTTGATTATGATAAGAAGTGACTACGTACAGCTAGTAGACACAATCCTGCTAGTAGAAAAGAGTTTGAATAAAAAGATCTTGTTCTGATTTAAGTGAAGAAGGAGAAAAGGAAAGTTTTAAGCAAGAAAGCTAAAACTACTTTAAGTCAAGGGACGCGTTGGATTAGAGATAAAATGGTTGTGTGTAATGATTGCAACAAGAACTACACGAGAGTTTGTAGGAGAAAAATTGTTACTTGTTATCAGTGTGGCGAGAAAGGGCATTATAGAAAAGAATGCCAAAATAAGTGACATGAGGCGAAGAAGAATAAAAGAAAACTCAAGTGGTGTCTCATTATGTGCAATAGCGTATACAGAAGAGGATCTGTGTTAGACAAAGGAAGCAAGTAATAAAAATAGATTTCAAGGGATAATAAGAAGTTGATGTGATAGTTTAGCTTTGTAATTTTAGTATTGTAAAATTGTAACTCCAAAAATTAAGTAATATATATATATATTCTAACTTCAAAGTATTGTCTTGTTGTTTAAATTTTGAGGATGAAATTTCTTAAAAGGGAGAGAATTGTGAGACCCGCTTCTAATTTGAGTATAAGAAGTAAAATCTGGCTATGTGTTTTGAAATTTACGTTTTGGATAAGAGAGGGCGTTTTGAAATAAGACTTCAAAATAAGAAGTTGACGTTTGAATCAATTCACGGAAAGGATTTAGTGATAAAATTTTATATGTTTAAGTATAAGTTTTGCGATTAAAAAGTTCGTTCGCAAGGAAGTTTTGAGAAAAGAAGGATTTATGATGGGACTTATAAGTCTAAATCCTCACAAGAGGAAGAGTCTTCGCGAGAAAAGGTTGGGTTGTCCACAAAAGGAGTTATTGTGTTAAGACCTTCGAAAGTTATGTTGAGCGGTTAAAGCTATTAACGAAATGGAATTAGGCGAGAAGAAAGTTTTTATGAGAAAATTTCAAATGTGATCTGACAAGGATTAACGTGCAAGATTAAGGATTTAAGCATGCTAAGATAAATATTAATTTTACACATGTGAGGTTTTAAGTAGAAGCTGACAATTAGACAAAGAACTAAGTATGACTAATTTGGGTTAAGGAACAATATAATAGAGGATTTGGTCATTAAGTAAGCATGAAGATTTTGTTCAAGAGCTAAAGTGATGTTGTTTTGCTCTTGCAAAAAGAAGAAGAAAAACAAGGTGTAAGTACTGCGATTTGTTCCACAAGAAGGCTACGTGAGGAACAAGAAGAAGAAGAGATTTTTTATTCTAAGGCTAAGTATTAGTGAGTGATCTTTTCTTAAAAGTATTTATATGGTTCAAACATGTGTTATAATGTTTAAAGCTTAATCTGTTGACTATAATATTGATTAAGAAATGGTTTTCAAACCATTAGTTGCTTCATTTGAATGAACTAACTGTTATGTGCACATAAGGTTAAAGACAGCCATGCAGAAAAGACTTGCATAGTGAAGTGAAGTCGACTAATGTAGAAAAGAACTGTATTGCGTTCTCGGATGCTATTGATAAAGTAGTCTAAATGCGAGGTAATGAGACCAAGCGTAGAGAACAGTTTAGGATCCTTGATGAAAGTAATGATTGTGACTACTAATGTGTGTCAAGATGATGCTTTATACAAAATATTTTGCGAAATGATGTGTTTATTAATAAATTGATTTGTGTTGAAATTTATGATTTGACGAAGAAGATTTATCAAAAGGATATTGTAAAAAGGTTTTCATAAAACCTCACTAAGTCTTTTAGACTTATATTTTAAAATATCATCTTCTAGGATCACGCGTTTAGGCCAAGTAGAGAAGAAGGTTGATGGGCTTGCAACAAGTTGAGAAAGCTACCAGGTGTTTAAGAGTTTTGATTAATGTCATTTGTTTTAGTCAAGGTGTTGTAATTGTATACTATGTAAGAAACGCTTGTTGTTAATTAAGTTTAAGTTTTGGTTATGTTGATTGCGTTGAGCTTTAATGTCTAAAGCATATTATTTAAAGTATTTGACGTTTAAACAAGGTAAAGGATTTAAGATGAGTGTCTTGAAATTTAATCGCGTCAAAACAATTTTTGTTAAATAAAAGTTTAAGTTAACTTTCGATGGGTTATGTTTATCTCTATCGCATGGTAGTTTAAAAGGAGTTAAGTTTGAGCTAGGCGATAAGACTGGTTTCAAGGTTTTAAGCTAAATCACGTCCTATCTGTAATACTTCTTATGTTCTGATTGTTTTGTGGATCGAAGTGTGATAATATTCTATTAAAAAAGTTGTTTGGAAGAATTATTAGTGAAATTGAATACTATAATCTTGAATTTAATAAAGTAAGGTCATAAGGCTATCTTGAGTAAACTTGAACTTTATGTAGAGACTATACATGAATTAAGTTCAAGTATATAGCGTAAACGATCTATAGTATATGAATAAGATTGGATGCCTTATTTTGGGAACACTATGGATACGACTCACTTTGTAGTTACTACAAATGAAGTGATCCTGAATTGTTTATGTGGAGGCATCTTATGTAAAGAGTTTACATAATACTGAAATCATGAAATAATCACTTTTACGTCATAACACAGTTGACTGTATAACACTGACTATTTTGATTATTGATAATCTAGGTAACTTAATCTTAATCCTGAGTTAACTATAAACTCTTGCTCACACGCGACTATCCTTAGATATTCATAAGTGAGCACGACTCAACAGCGTTGGCCTAAAAAACCTTCCATTTCAGGGGTAAGACTAGGTGGATAGCTGGGGACATAGTGTGCAAGATGGAATTCACCCTTACCCATTACAGGGTTAGTAAATAGGTTGTTGTAGTAAATAGGTTATTCCCTTAAGGATTCTTAAGGATTAAATCTAGATCTTGAACAAGGGGCCTCACCTTCTCATTGGCTTGAGAGGGATTTGATTTATAAGTTGAACCTTAAACCAATTGTTCAATAGTAAATCAATGGGACTTTAGGGACAAAATGTAATCTTGTGGGTAAAACGATATTTTGACTCACCCAAGGTTACAAACAACCTACGAAGGACTAACTTACTAACCCTGGTTATATCAGATGGATACAAATATATCTATTATGATGGGAGAGCAACTATGAGATTTCAATGGAATGATTCATTAGTTAACAGATGCTGATTAGCTAGGTCTAAAAGGATTTAGCCAATTAATCTAAAATCGTTGAATCTCATGATCTATAGGTTCTTTAGGTTCCCCTACTAGCTCATATAGAATTAACTTAGAACAATACGTTGGATTAGTTTAAATATTTTCAATAAGGTAAAGAGAGAGAAACCAACAAGTATATGTGATATAGCGGTCGGTTATTAGTTTAGAGATAAATTTTTATATTTAAATATAAAAAATATGAATGTGGATTTATATTCGGAAGCTTGAAAATGATGGAAATTCTCAAAGTTGTTAAAAGTCAAATGGTCGACCTTTTTACTTTGAAAAGTAAAATTTTGACTCGCAACATATTCAAACGTGAATTGAATTTCAGAAAAATAAATGAAATCAACATTTTGACTTTGACTTGAATGGTGAAATGACCATTTTACCCTTTGACTAAAGTTAGTGAAAAAATCCAATATTTTGTTGGATAATCCCACTAACTCTTAGTGGGAGATGTAGAGACTCATGGTGATAACATCAAGCTTATTAAAAGAAAGTGCATTATTGCATAATTCCACTAACTCATTAGTTGACTAAATGGAAGTTCATGGTGATGACACTAAGTCCACTAAGAGTTCATGGAAGGACTTTTAACTAGTATAGCCTAAATAGGGATCCTTATTTACTAGTTTGGATCCAATATTGCAATATTTTTCACAAAACTCCTAATGGGCACCAAATTTACACAAATATTTAGCCCAAATGTCAAAACTAGCCATCTTTAATATTAATATTAATATTAATAAAAAAAATAAGGAAAGTAAACAAATGCGCATAAGGAAAGAGGTATCATGAGGAACGGTTTCTTTTTCAAATTCGTCTGAAAACTTTCCTTCTTCAAGATACTCCTGAATACTGATCTTCTTTCTTCACAAATCAACCGACAACCATCTTATTCCATCTTATGTGTAAGAAAAATTGACTTTCAGCGAAAGAGGAAGCTTAGATAGAAAAAGTTTCGGTCGTCACATACCTTTTCGGTAAGTAATGTTTGATAGTTATATTAAATACTTGTTAGGGTATATTATGTATATTTCATATAAATTATTCTGAATTTAATTTAGTGTGTGTAGATATTAGGGTTTTTGTGTAAGAAAAATTGATTAGGTGTGTATTATGTATATTTCACATAAACATCTTATTCTATCTTCTATGTAAGAAAAACTAATTAGGTGTGGACTTTGGTTATAATATGAATGATATGACAACATATCAGATATATATAAGAAGCATTATGTAATATGATCTCAGGCTAAGATTTCTTTGAGTTGCCACCAAGCTAAAAGAACATAAGCATTATGCATTATGATCTCAGGCTAAGGTTACCCCGAGGTTCCTCGAGATATGTGGTATATATGTGATATGTTGATCCTGACCGAGATTGACCCCAAGATATGTAGTATATATGAAATAAATTGGTGTATATATGGCAAATGATACGTTCGAAGTAAATTACGTGTTACGCCTTGCTCCAAAACACTTAATACAACTAATCTTAAACACATACCACACAGCAAAAATAAATTAGTAAACTTCTTTTATTAACTTAAACCAAAAAGTTTCTACAACAATACAGGTTAAGATAGAAATTCTCAAAACAAAAGTTTAACAAAGAAACGCGAAAAAGCCTTCAACCTTCAACGATCATTTAGCTCTTCAACTCGATCGCTTAGCTCTTTAAATGATCGTATAAGCCAGATTGCTTACCTGGTAACACGATCCCTAGCTACCTAGACGATCGCTTAGCACTGATAGCTTACCTTTCCACTCGATTGCTTACCTTTCTAAACAATCGTTTAGCTTCTTACAACCTGGGGAGGAAAAACTTAAAATGTAAGTCAAAAGACTTAATGAGTGACAACTTTTTAAAACCTTTTGGGAATATATTTCATAACACAAGCTTAATGCTTCATTTTCATAAATCACAATCAATAAAACACACATTAGTCATCTACATTCCTTTCCACCAAGAACATGAACCATCCCTCACAAGGACTACTGTGATGTCCTTTCATAATCATCAACATCTCTTGGGATTTCATTAGTTCATTCTTGTTGCTTAGGCCGCTAAGCTCAATATGTTCCTTTCAACATATTAACCAGCTTTTTACTGCCATGTGGTCCTTTCACCTCATGGTTTCCTTGACTCATTATGTACACATAATAGTTAGCTCATAGATAGGAATATGTCAATGGTTTACTCCCAATCAAACATACAATCAATAACATGAACTTTGACTTGAAGCATAACAATAAAGCCTTGTGTATAAATCATGCTTTAACTATAAATCATGTTACTAAAATTTTCTTCATGATCAAGCTTTCATAAACATAAACATAGACATGAAACACATAAATCACATAACTTTAAATATGATAAAAGAAAGCTTTAAATCAACTTTTAATTTTAGAAAAATCACTCACTGTACTAAGTTCCCCTTTTTGTTTAGAATGCCCAGTAACCTATAGTCTTCTTCTTACTTTCACGATCTCTCCTTTTCTCTTAGTAAAATCGCATAATAATCCCTCTTTCATTCTGTCCTCTTCTTTTATTAATGCTAACCATAAGTTGGATTATTCATCCCTTAAACTTCTATAATTTTTCCAACCCCTACTTAATTAAGTTATGAGTCTTTGCATGTCATGACACTGCTTGGTGCCTTCTCGCCACACACACTCACATTTCTGATATGTATGCTAAAAAGGAATTCGGCAAAAAAATTGTATTGATACATTCTTGTCATTACATGTTTAGTTAAGTCTATATCGTTATTCTTTTGAATGACAACATTCAACACTTCACTCTTCCTCTCGAATAGAGGGAGGTATTGATTTCAGCACTCAGCTGAACAAAATGAATAATACAAACATTCAAATTCTCTATTACTAATTATTCCTTGAATTATATCATGTTTACACATAACTAATATTAACGAGAGATAAAGAAATGAGAGAATGAAACTAGAAGAAATTTTAATTTATAAATAAAACTTTAGGCATGTTGGTCATGTGGTTCAAATTACAAATACAAAAGAAAAAGAAAATACAAGTGAAGGTATAAAGAAAGAGGTCAAGCCTCTAAGCATAATTTCTTATGCTCAGCGACTCCATTTTCTGCCTATTACATGGAAGAGGAGAATGGGGTATGGATTCCTCTCAATTACTAAGTCCCAATGAAACCAACCAACCACTATGCTCTAAGCTCTTACCTAAAACACAGTAAAGAGATAAAAGATGAAGTTGAGCTTGTTCTTCAGATTCTCGCACATGTTGTTTTGAGGAGGTAGCCTAGTAATTATAGGCGATGACTAACAGGACTTAACATCATTCAGGCATCATTCTTTTTCTAATGAAGTTGTGCAGCACCACAGACGTCCTTTAATCCTTTTCTGACATTTGCACCAACCATTCTTGTTTCTAATGATGTGGATCATCTAGCTTCATTCCACTTATCCCATGGTTGTCGCACGACTCATCGCCTTACGTTTGTTACTTAGCTACTCTTTCTTTCCACTAGAAATCCTGAATTTAGACATAAAAACCGTGATAAATGGTTTGGATTGGGTTACAGAGATATTTTGACCAACCCAAATAACCTAAATAATATCTTTTACCCAACTCAACCTACCTTCAAAATTCGAGTTGGTTCGGACTGAATTGTTAGGTTATTTATTTCTTTTCTTTTTTTTAAGTATATTATTTATCAACTTAAAATACTTAAGGTGCAAGGAGGCTCTTGGCCGAGGAAGCTAGACAAAAAAGTAAGTTAATTGTGATAATGAGTGGTTCTTCTTATAAAATGTTTCCAAAATGAAAAGAAAAGATATCTACAATATGTTTAAATCCTTAAATCCATTTCTATCGAGTCCATGATCTGTATGATTTCTCTTATGCTTTCAAATTCTTAGAATGCATATAACTTATAAATAAATTGGACTTGTTATTGAAATAATGTATTCAGAAGAGTATATGAGGTTTGATAAAGTTGAAAATGAGATGATCTTTTGTAATCTGTGCGATGAGAATGCCTCATATTGGCTGTGTGATCTAGTATAGGATGTCTTATCCTTGCTGTGTGATTTGGAATAAGATGCTTTATTTTTGTTGTGTGATCAAAAATAAAATGTCATATTCATGTTGTATGATCTTGAATAGGATGCCTCACACCTGCTGTGTGATCTAGAATGAGATGTTTTTTGCTTGTTGTGTGATATGACATTGGAAGACATGTTATGCGTAGTGAAATTGATGGAACTTGCTAAATGCGTTGAGATTACTCTGCATAGCTACAACTTGGTAAAAGAGTGGTAAATGCTTGAGCTAAGGAATGAGGTACAAAGATGTAATTAACTATGTAGAATGATTCTACGTTATGACAATATGATGATATTTGAATTGGGTTCAATTGCCTAAGCATTGAAATGATTGATTTTAGACTCAATATTTTACTATTGAAACTCATATTATTTGTATCGTATGATTTGGTGAAATGATTTATAACGCGTTAGTGCAGATTTTGATATATTAAAGGTGATGCTAAAAAACCTTACTCACTAGAAGTTTTGTCTAACCTTTCAAATTTTTGTTTTACCCTAACCCCTTCAGGTAGCAAAGGACATGCAACCTTGATCGCCTATTGTGCCTTGTGATTACATCATTTTGGTGGTGGTCAATGCCAGCTTACATAGCATGTAGAAGCTAGGCAAGAAGAGTCTAAATGTTCTTAAGTTGTGTTTCGTTTTCTTAAGAGAAACTTTGTATTAAGTACCAAATGTACTCACTTATTTTGAAAAATCAATGAAGCTATCTCATTCCATTAATGTTTGCCTTCCGCGTTTAAAATTGTTGGTTGTATTTACTTTCAATTGCTAGATGTTCAACATTTACCTCATAGGAGCTATGCATTGAGTGTCTAGGCAACCCACCTCTATTTGGTCGCATGAAGTGACATTTGGGGTGGGGCATGACAAGATTTTTTCCCACGCTTTTTCGTATATCTCTCAACAATTTTTTTCGTCGGAAGATCCTCCATTTCTTATAGTGCTATTTCATGGTATGGTCTTATACAATTGATAATATATAGATTACAAGTTATTACGACCTTTATATATAATAATGAAGCTTTAACGCAGGGAAAAGGAAGAAAACACGTAGCAAAATAGATAAAATAAGGTGATTGTGTGTTACAAGTAGAAAAAAAATATTAAAAGTGTTAGAAAAACTTGACAACATGAACAACCCAGACTACCCAGCCCAAATTATAAGAGTTGGTTTGGGTTGGGTGGAATTTTTTATGTTCTTCTTTGATTGGGTTGGGGGTTCGAGTTACATTTTAAAAAAATATGGGTTGACCCAACCCAACCCAAATTTCTAATATTATTAAAATATATATTACAACTTATAAATATTGTCGGAATCAAGCTTGTTTTACGTCTATGAAAACTAGGGTACTTCCCTAATCCTTTCTTAAATAAGTTCAGGGCATAAACAACTTCAAATAACTCGAATTCCTTCTATATAGGTCTTCCTCAGTGAATTTTCCCATAACATAATGATTACCCTTACCGGCAGCGAGAAGTGGTCCAATCTCAAAACACCACTTGTCTCTGTCCAACCCTTATTCTGAACTTTGAGTTGGAGGCAGGGTCTAATCAATCGTCGAACTACTAACATTAGAGTCACATCATTATTTCTAGGTGAAGTAACTCAGAATGCTCTACCATTCGCCACGTAACCCTTTTCGTGTAGAAACTTCCAACACTTATTTAGAAAAATGCATTTTATCAACAAAAATCTCTTTGCGTATTAACCTTACTCAGGTCCTTCATTGCATCGGTGGTACGTGATCAGGTCCTTACAAATCTTTTAACGCATAAATGTCTGTCGGGACTATGGTCGAGTAAAATGCATTGGAAGAGGTCTTCTCGACGTCAATAAATGCAATATTAGGAGATCATCTACAACTTTCGATGCATTTGTACGACATCGAGAGATCTATACAACTCTCAAAACTGTAATAGGCATCGAGAGTTCTATCAATCTCCTAACGATTAATATTTGAGCGTCGAGAGTTTGATATTTAAAAAAAAATTCTCCCATTGTTACTTTTATTTTAAGAGCATTTCTAATTTCCATGTATTTGTAGATTCCAAGCATTGTATTAGTAATCATGTAATACTTTGACTCGACTTCCAATGAACATATTGTTGGAATTTTTGTCCTAAAACTCGTAGTTTGTAATCATATTCTATTCAATAAAGTCGTTATTAAAAAATTAAATATTATAATCTTAAAT